>VMDO01007513.1:0-22500 GCA_007922755.1 Pedetes capensis | reverse complement strand
CAGGCACCAACTCAACAGCACCTAACAACAACTGGAACAGCCACTGAGCAAGGCCCCCTTGGGAAGACTGTGGCCAGACAGGGGTATGAGTCATATATTTGATCTCGTAGAGCAAAAGACAATTGCTCAAGGTAGAGTTGAGCTTCTGGGGCTGCGATCATTGTACGAATGATTAGAGCTACCATACCTGGAAGATCTCATAAAAGTCTTCTTCCAAGACTCAGGAGAGCAATTACACACAGAAGCCAGATTTGATAACTAGACAGTGTTCACTGCCCCCTCCCCAAAGTAAAGGAGAGCCCTGAGCGTCCCTTGTTTCTTCTACCTAGGATGACATACATACGAACATGATGCCTTTATCAAGATGTGAGCTGCCTTGATCAGAGGAATTAGAAGAGAGCTGGGTGTGGCGGCCCGTGCCTGTAATTCTAGCACTTGGAGGTAGGAGGCAGGAGGACCACAGGTTGGAGGGCAGTCTGGGCTACATAGTGAGTTCCAGGCCAGCCTGAGCTAATAGCGAAACACTGTTTCAGAAACAAAAACAAAGCAAAACACAAAACAAAACAAAAACAAAAGAAAGAACGTGACGTTTCTGGAATGAATGGGGCCAGCTTGGCTTTGAACAAAGGAAGTGGGTGCAGGCGAGAAGTCTGAAGAGACACTGTACCAGTCGTTTGTCTGCTTGCTCCCAGGTCCGCTCACAACGCTGCCCTGCTTTGCTCTGTTTCGCAGGGAACTACATTTCTTAGGCTCCCCTGCTTACTGGATTCCGGGCAGCTTCCGCTAATGAAAGACTCCGGCAGAAAACAGGGAAGTGAGAAGATATCGGTCACGGTCCCTTTTCCTCTCTTATTTTGTCTTAGACAGTATGCCTAGCAGTGACCACATAACCTCTGTTGCTTCAGGTCCCGACAAGCACCGTATAAATCAGTTCTAGCTCCTGTTGGATTGTCACAGCTTCTGGGATCTGAAAATATCCCCTCTTCTCATTGTCCTTCCAGCCTAAAAGTGATAGTGGTTGCCTGTTGTTGCTGATCTCTGAACTGCCTCAACATGCATTGTTTAGCACGTTCGCTGTTCCATCAACTGTGTGACCAATTTCTTCTACTAAATTCCCTCAGGTGGAAGACCTAGAGTGGTCTCTGTTTTTTCAGCTGGACAAGAGCTATTAAAAGTACTGAGAAAGAACCTGCAGGTGGAAGTGCTGCTCAGCATCCCCCAGCACAATGAGTGCATACAGAAGGTCAGTGCTTGGGCTAGGATAGGGAACCCCCCACAGAACTGATCAGGGCAGTCACAGCCAAGAGGGAAGAAGTGGTAGGTGTAGACTTATAAGAAGGAAACCCTGGAGGGAGGAAAGCGAGGGCACACAGTCAGGTCTTTGCTTGTGAGTGTGTGTTAGAGTAACCTGAATGTGAAATTCTTGCTGGCACTCTGTAAATGAATGTGGGAAAGGTCAATCATTAATGCAGAGAATGTCAGCTAGCTCCACTGTGACACTTGGGAATCCTTTGGCAGGTCAGGGTGGCCTGCCTTACTGCAGGGAAGCCAGGAGTTTAACAAAACTGAGACAGCCCAAGAAAGACATCTCCCAGCCAAGGTGGAGAGGCATTTAAGTGTTCATGGCATGTGGCTTGTTTGGGTCTTGTCTGTGCGGACACTCCCAGCTGGAAAGGCTTGGCATGAGTCCTTCCAAAGTCAGAAGGAGAAGAAAGCCATTCCTTATTGAGGACATGGGGACAGGAATACAATGGGAGAACACTTTCGTGACTGCGGAGAAACAGGGCATCCTTTGTTAGTAAAGAAGAATTTGGATGTAGAAAAAGTATCTATAAACAGGCAGACACCAGCTGGAACTTGAAAGAGACAAAAGATTAAAAACCCACCAGAAGTGAAAGGACAAAGCCCGTAAGCTCTCCCTGTGAACCAGCCCCCTGGGTGGTAGGCAGCTTCCCAGCAGAGGTCGGCTTCCCACAGTCGGGACAGGGGGCTCTGGGATCGTGACACATTTGCTTGCTGTCTTGCTCAAGCCCTGTTGCAGGTGGCCTTTTATTGACTGATCCAAGTGTCCGAGACCAATGCCCCCCATAGGACCTGAAAGGACCACCAGGTGTGGAGCAGCAGAGCTGTTAATGAACTGCCACATACCTCACTTCCATGGAAACCTCTGTTGGTCCAGGGAGGAAACCAACACGGAGATTTCAACATGGACTTGTTCTCAACCCCGGCACCCCCACCCACCTGCTCAGCCCACCCACGCCCACCAGGGCAGACACACCTTTTCTATCTCGGCAAGGCTGGAAACGTCCTCAGGGAAGAAACCAAGATGGAAAACAAGGTTCTTCCCAAACATGGGACACGCAAGGAGATTGGAGGGTTACAAACGTTTTCATACTTTTTCCCCCTAATTTTTGTTATAACATCTTTAAAATTTCTTGAATAAAAATTTTAGAGTAGTTATTGTTGTTGCTGTTAGGTGTCATTGAGTTGGGTCTGACTCATAGCAACCCTCATAGTGTTTTCAATGGCTGACTGTTTCAGGATTGCTTCAGGAGTAGATTGCCACATTCTTCTCCCGTTTTTGCAGTGCTGGGGATTGAACCCAGGGCCTCAGAGAGCGCAGAGTGTCACTCTACCAACTGAGCTCAACCCCATCCCTGGAATGGTTAATGATTTATGAAAAAATTTTGAAGATAGTACTGAGAGTTTCCCTATCATCTCTTTAATCCATTTTAACAACTTATATTAGAATGCTTCATTTTTTTACAGTTAATAAACCAATACTGGTATATTATTATTAAGTAATAACCTATGTTATGTAGATGATACAACTCTCCTTGCTGAAACTGAAGAGGATTTGAAACATTTAGTAATGGAGATCAAAGAACACAGCTTTCAATATGGATTGTGCCTCAACATCAAAAAAATAAAATTCCTTACAACTGGGTCAATAAGAAACTTCATGATAAGTGGAGAAAAGATTGAGGTTGTCCAAGATTTTGCTTTACTTGGTTCTATAGTCAACACCCATGGAGGCAGCAGTCAAAAAATCAAAAGATGCATTACATTGGGAAAAACTGTTGCAAAAGACCTCTTTAAAGTGTTATAAAGAAGTCATGCTAAAGATAAAGGTACACCTGACTAATGCCATAGTATTTTCAGTCATATCATGTTTGTGAAAGCTGGACGCTGAGTAAGGGAAACGGGAGAAGAATGGGTGCTTTTGAATTATGGTGGTGGAGATGAATATTGAATATGCCATGGACTGCCAAAAGAACTCATAGATCTGTCCTAGAAGAAATGCAACCAGGGTGCTCCTTGGAAGCAAGGATGGCTAGACTGTGTCTTGCATATTTTGGACATGTTGTTGTTGTTAGGTGCCGTCCAGTTGGTATCCGACTCATAGCGACCCTCTGTACAACAGGGGAAACACTATTGTCAGTGCTTCTCTGCTGTGCATAGGGTTTTCAATGGCAGATTGATTTTGGGGAGGGGGTTGCCAGGTCCTTCTCCCAAGCCTACAGCTTCTGGTGTTCCCAGGAGGTCTCCTATCCAGGCACTAACCAGGCCCTCCCCTGCTTAGCTTCCAAGATCTAATGGGATTGGATGCCACAGGGCTATGGCTGCAGGCTTGGACATGTTAGAAGGGACCAATCCCTAGAGAAGGATGTCATGTTTGGAGGAGTGGCTTGTTAAAAAAAAAAAGACCCTGAAGTAAATATATTTACAGAATAGCTGCAACAATCGGCTTAAATATAAAAAAGACAATGTTCCTGGCACAGTATCGGGGAGAGTTTTGTTCTGTTGTACACAGGGTTGCTGTGAGTTGGACCTGACTTGACGGCATCTACAACAAGACGTTTATTCACATTTCCTTAGTTTTCATTGACTGTCTCTTTCTGTTCCAGGATCCCATGCAGGACACCATATTATATTTAGTTACCACATGTTCTTAGGCTGTTCTTGGCTATGACAGTTTCTCAGATTTGTTGTTAATAACCTTGCCAGCCTTGGAGGGTACTAAAAAGGTTTTTGTTTGAGCCTCCAATATTAGATTCTGTCTAATGGTTTCCTCTGAGGCTATGATAAGACAGGGATTGTGGACTGTAAATAAGTGGCCCTTCTGTTTCCCACCATTTCCTGGGTATAGAAGTGGTGCCTATACCCTTGCTGGGGCTACTGGCCAGTAGCACAAGCAGGCAGCCATGGTGAAGATGGTCTGTGATCACCACAGCATCTGCACAGTCACTGCTACCCTCATCCCTGAGGACCTCCCAGAACCCTCAGCAAGGCCCCAACCTACCTCTCCAGCATCAAGACTTGAATTTTCCTCTTGCAATGCTAGACTTCATTGCAATTTCCCAAACATACCCACATCTTTCAGATTTCCATGCCTATGCTTTTGCTGATTCTTTGGCCAAAAATGCCATCCCTCCTTGTTGGCTCCCTCCTGTTGGAATCCCACTTAGAAGGTAGGATCTAGGACAAGTCTCCTCTTGAGAGCCTTCTCTGAGCCACCAATCCAAGCAGAATCAGACACTGCTTGCTACTGTCCCTTCCTGCCTGCCCTACTCAGCACCCCAGGGCTCCAGCACGTGACCTGATATGTGTTTTAACTTGATTATTGTTTCTCTTTCTTCATTTGTGGCCTTAGTAGTGGGTGCATAAATTTGAATAATACACCTTATAGGCGTATGGATATTATTCTATCACTGACAACATTGTATTTAATGACAGATCTTGAAATGTCTTTTTTGATGATGAATGCAACCCCATTTCTCTTTAGTTTATCATTTCCAGCATAGTAGACCATATGATTGTCTGACTCAAAATGGCCTATGCCAGTTCATTATAAGATCATTTGCCTGGCACAGAATCGGCAAGTGTTTCAATCTGCTGTACATAGGGTCACTATGAGTCAGACTCGACTCGACGGCACCTAACAACAACAACAACATTGTTTCTCTTGCCACAATGGAAACCTCACGATCTTGGTCCGTCGTGTTTACTACTGTATGAGACAGTGATTGGCACATGGTACGTAATCAATTACTAATGTTTGCTGAATGAATGCAGGACTCTCCTGGAACATTTCACACACTTCTTATAGTTGCTTGGGAATGCCTCTGTTCTTTCAGGTAAATGATGAAGCTCTGGGAAAAGACAGACCCTGCTTAACGAGGGAAGGCTGGATGGCAAAGCTGGCAGTTAAGTCATGCCCTGGAGACCATTTAGGACATACTGGTCATCACTAGCCACTGTTTCTTCTTGTAGGACATCACTTCACCCTATCTGGTGGAGCATCTCTGTGTGGCTTAAGGGAACCACAGTATATCATGCAAGATTCTCCCCACAAGTTTAGAATCTGGCAGCTTCTAGGCAATAGGGAAACCCTTTCCCCAGTAAGGAGCTGGGTTTGGGACCCAAACACTGTGCCCTTCCATTACTAGATGGTCAGGGCTTATTCATTAAGGCAGAGACAACAGCAGCTCTGACGCCCCCTAGGGTGAGCCTTGGTTCCTTTACCAGACAATGAAAGTGTCATTACCTTCACCACCGTGAAGCAGTTGCCTTGAGGACCTACTGACAAATGGATAGCAAAGCACTTTTAGAAAAAAAGCCCAACCTAATGCATTTTCATTGTCCTCATCAGCAACTAACCTGTGACATTCAACCAAGGATGACACAGACAGGGAAATGGAGATGGCCACCTAGAGCAGGGCCTCAAATCCATGAAAACCTGGCTTCAGTTTGGGGTGTGGGTTCAATATGTTAAAATGTAGAGGGTTCAGTTTGGGTTCAGGTTTAATTTTAATCCTATGTGTAGACAGATAAGTAAAAATTTTCATCTTTTTTAAATTTCTAAGTTGCTATTGTTGTTGTTGTTGTTGTTAGGTGCCATCGAGTCGGTATCCGACTCATAGCGACCTTCATAGGGTTTTCAATGGCTGACTGTTTCAGGATTGCCTTGGGAGTGGATTGCCAGGCCCTTCTCCCATTTTTGCGGTGCTGGGAATTGAACTCCAGACCTCAGAGACTGCAGCGCAGCACTCTACCAACTGAGCTAAATCTCAGCCCTAAACCGCTATAGATACCAAAAAAATAAATAAACATTAAAAGCCGAACCCAAGCTCTATTTGTCACTGGTTCAGGTTTAGGTTTGGGTTTAGAAATTTTAAAAATGTCCTTAAACCTGAATGGGTTCAGAGTTCAGGTTTGGGTTCCATTTGGAGCCCTGCTGTTCACACACATGATTTAAACCTGTCTCGAAACAAATTCAATTTTTCTTGGGTTTGAAGCCCTGAAATAGAGTTTTAAAAACAAGCCCATTGGGCATTTTGTCTAAGAGCGAAATCAAGAGTGTACAGTAAAACACACATATAAGCCAATCATATGTTTATGATACAAAAGATTTGTCTTCTAGCTGCCTGGCAAGAGCTCTAGGGCACAGGGCTACACTTCTGTGACTGCTTTTACTTTCAAGTCTGCTCTTGATCCTTCTTTCAACCCACCCAACACGCGGGGCAGGGAAGAGGGTGTGTTGGCTGGGGAAACTTGCTTCCAAACTTTGGCTGTGATTTTAGCTGCTGATTATACAACTTAACATGAATAGAAATTAAGTGTATTCCATAATTCTGCATAACAGAAAAGAGAAAAAATGAAGTAAAAAGACATCAAGCTGGAAAAATATTTGTAGCATAGAAGATAGAAGATGGTTAATATTCATTCAATAAATATCTGATGCAAATAATGAGGGAAAAAATTTAGTACCCCATAGATTTGGAACACACAAGGGCTAATTATACAAGTATATTGAATGCATAACACATAGGAAAAATGCTCAGTTTCCCTAGTAATTAAAGAAATAAAAATCAGAGCAAAAAACAAAATAACATTTTACTTAAGTTAGTAATCTTATTTTTCAAAATGCCAATGACGGGAGATGTAGTAAAAAGTCATAGTCTTTTGAGGCAATCATTGAAGAGAGTGCTTATTTAGTACCTACTATGGTATGAGCTGCTTACAGCCATACCACTGTGGTGTCCAATCCTGTCAGATCACGGAAGCTAAGCAGGGTCGGGCCTAGTTAGTACTTGGATAGGAGAGCACCTGGGAACACAAGGTGCTGTAGGCTTAGGAGAAGGACCTGGGAGCCCACTCCCCCCAAAAACAATCAGCCATTGAAAACCTTATGAACATCAGAGAAGCACTCATAATAGTTTCAGGCATGGCACAGAGTCAGGTAGTGTTTTGTCTGTTGTACAAAGATTGTTATGAGTCGGACCCAACTTGACCGCACCTAACAACAACATGTACTAGCCACGGGTGGGGGTTTAGCTCAGTTTGTGGAGTGCTTGCTGTGTGCACTGAGGCCCTGGGTTCAATCCCCAGCACCGCAAAAGCTGGAGAAGGACCTGGTAGCCTACTCTCAAAGCAATCTCGAAACACTCAGCCATTGAAAACCCTATGAACAGGAGAGAAGCTCTAACATAGTGCTGGGCATGGCACAGTGTCGGTGAGTGTTTCCGTTCTGTTGTATAGAGGATCACTATGAATCAGACCCAACTCCATGGCACCTAACAACAACATGTACCAGCCACAATGTCAGATGTACTAGAGGAGTTAACAGACATGATCCCCAGCTGCAGGGGTCTTATAGCAGGGTACCCACTTTCTAGCTATGTGACCCTAGGCAAGTTATTTAATATCTCTGAGCTTTCCATCTCCTTGTCTGTAAAATGGGGATCACGATACCTACTCCCAGGGCAGTTGAGACAGCGAAAATCTTCCCCATTTTTGCTAAAACATTTGATTCACCCAGCTCTGAAACTTAAGTAAGGCAGGTAGTGTTAGCTTTGTACAAAATTTGAAGTGGAACCCAAACTCCAAGAGTCATACAGTCAAGTCATATAGTCAAGGGCTCCTACCCAGTTATTCTGGGTTCTAGGTCATGCTTTGTGCAGAGGTATAAGGTCCCCTGTGGAGTAGCTGGTGAGGGGACTACTACAGGTGGTGTAGAGAATGGTGGCAGGTGAGAAGAGAGGGCCAGGTGGGGCCAAGGCTGCAAGTGGGTGCAGATTCTCAGGTGCAAAATTCCCAAGGGGTGGCCTCCACTCCAAGCCCTTCCTCTTCCTAATGCCCAGACCCAACACAGGCTGCCTCCAGTATCAGCATGGACAGTGGCTGGGCTTCCCAGTGTCTCTGTAGCTGGTTAGAAGAGCAGGAGGTGGCAGCTGGCCTGTTTAGGATCTTCTTCTGCCAGACACTGCAGAGAGACAGCAGAGGCAGGAGGCAGGGGTGGCTGAGCACAGCCCGTACAATCTACTCTTCCTGCTGGACACACTTAGGTCCAGGGAATGTACCAACACTCAAGACACATGCTGGCAACAGAGAGAATAAAAGGAGATTTCTCTGAATGTAGTTCAGTTTTAAATGTGAGCAGGTCCTGGCAGAATCAAAGTGTTGATCTGGTGGAAGCCTGGTCACCCATTTAGGGGCCTCCTCAAGGATCTGGCTGGAGGCTAGAACCTGACAAAAGCTCCCCAGGAGGCCCGAGTGAGGCCAGGGGGAAGAGGAACTAAGGGCTCTTTACCCAGGATTCTCCCTCAAATAAGTCTTACTGTCATCTGGCCCACAGAACAAGGCTCTTCATGACTGGTCTCTGTACTCCCAGAAAGCACCTGCCCTCTACCCTTGCCAGGTATTTGTAGTTGTCCAAATGTGCATTGCTGGGCAAGTCTTTGTATGTGACACAGTGGCCTCAATCCCAACTCACCTCCTCTAGAAATATCCACTGGGGCTGCCAGGCACCGCAGGACACTGTTCTTGGGTTTCCTTTCACCTGCCCTGTTATTTGGTTACTTATCTCTCCAACACTGCAGACAAGAACACCTCTTATCTAGTTTCACATCCATCTCAAGTCTAGCATGAACCCCGACACATAGCAAATACTCATATATTCCACAAATATTTATTGGATGGAAGGAGGGTTAGACAGATGGTTGGCTGGATAAGGTAAATGTTTTACAAAGCTCACCCATAAACATATGAGAGATGAGATAGGAAGGGAGCTATTAAGAACTGTAGAGAGACTTCTATAAAGACCATGGAGGGAACCATGAGGGCTAAACCAAGGGTATCTGACCTTTTGCCTTCCCTTGGCCACATTGAATAAAGAGGAATTGACTTAGGCTGCACATAATTTATATAATATTGTTGTGCATATACATCATAAGGCAGGGCTGGGATTTAGCTCAGTTGGTAGAGCGCTGCGCTGCAGTCTCTGAGGTCCCAAGTTCAATTCCCAGAACTGCAAAAATGGGAGAAGGGCCTGCCAATTCTCTCCAAAGGCAATCCTGAAACAGTCAGCCATTGAAAACCCAATGAGGGTTGCTATGAGTTGGATATCAACTCGATGGCACTTAACAACCACATACATCATAAGAGGGGATCACAAAGAAAATAAGTGCTAAAAAACACATGATGTTAAGAGATTTTGTGAGACAGCATTACTAGCTATCCTGGGTTACTTGAGGCCCGGGGACTGTAGGTTGGACATGTCTGATCTAGATGATGTTAGAGGCATGGGATGAAGGGAGGAAAAGTGTTGGGTCAGGTTGCCAGATGGGCTTACCAGAACCTGTCCCTGATGGTAAGGAAACACTGAGAGATGGGGCAAGGGTGCTGACCTGCAGTGTCTGGTCAGAGCAGAGCGTCATGTGCTTAGGCAAGACAGGGACCCAGGAGTGGCACTTCATATGGGCGGGGGTGGGAGTGGGGAGAGGAGATGGTGAGTCTGGTTTGATTGGCAAGGAAGCAGTTTGCAGGCTGAAAGGGCTCCAAGGCATGAACCTTCAGTGGCAAGCCCTGGTTAAAGGGACCCAAAGGCAGGGCTCACCTAAATGGAGCAAGCAGAAAGCCCTTCCGACTCAGCTCCTAGCTGGGGCCTTGCAGTGAGCATGAGAGGGCTCTGTCAACATGGCCGCATGGGGAATCTCCTTCCCACGTGCCACTGCTGGGGGAGCTTGCTGTCATCTCTGCAATGGGGTGCATCCCACGGGAGGCTGCTCAATGTGATGCCAAAAGCACAGCCTTTGGAGCCAGGTCCTGGGTCTGCCACTTATTAGCAAGCAGCCCCAGGCAACCGTTCACTTTCCTGAGCCTCCTTCCTCGTCTGTAAAATGAGGGCAGCAATAACCACTTCCATGGTCAGGCCGATTCGAGTAAGCTTGCATAAGCCATGTACTTTTTCCCCTTAGATCTTCTGTCCCTCCAAACATGTTGTACATCATTTGAGCAACGGGGAGAAAACTGCTAGAAAGAAGCCTGTCACATGTTTATCGACTAGTGGCTGCGTGCTAGGTACTCTAAAACCAAGGGAAAAAAACCTCAGAGAAGATTTGGACCTCTATGGACTTTGAGGGAAACACAGTGCTGTACCCATGCATTCTCTGTTTAGGTGTGCACACCTGAAGTCCTTTCATGATGGCTGAGAGTCCTTGGGCTGTTTGCTGCCCTGGACTGAGCTCAGTTGCTTCACTGGCTCACATGAGCTCCGCTCACCTCTGCACACAAGGCTGTACTCAGGCTGAAAGGGGAAAGCACAAGGGGCGAGGCAGGCACGGGAAGCCTGCGTGTGCTCGCTCCATCCATGGCTGCACCACGTGCCTTTCCCGGCTGTTCTCAGATACTCCGCTCTGCTTTCTTATTTGGACGCTTAATGAGTTTCGCCCTTTTAAATGACACCCGCTGGAAATGTAATTGTGCACGTAATTGCTACGCGGGAACGGAGGCAGGCTTTCCCCCCCAATGTTCGTGCTTCCCTTAGGAAAAGAACGAGCGCACAGGAAGCCTTCTCCCATGTCCCTCCCCGTGGAGCACACCCTGGCTTTTTCCTTCCACACAGACCAGATGGCCAGCCAGAATGAGGACACCTGTAGCATTAGGATTTCCACAACCAAATACCTGGCACTGGCCTCAGTAAGCCAAGAGGTCTTGTCACAACACAGCAAAGAGAAGAGGAAAAACCCTACCACAAGTCCTCCCGGCAAGCACTCTAATTAAATCTCCAAAGGTAGGGTGGCCCTGCTATAGAGGACAAAGGAAGAGACGTGGGCTTGGGGACCTGGGGACAGCAGGAGTTTCTGCTTCTCTCCTCCTTAGTCCTGTGGCCTGACACGTGCTAGGTCCTTAGGATGGGGGAGCTAGGACTTTAACCATAACACTAGTGACAATAGCTAGCCTGAGTGGTAATGACATTGGTAATGACTGACCCAATGGAACTCAGGTCAGGAAAGTTGGGAAGGGCAGAGAAAAGGGAACAGAAAGTTGGAACAGGGGACAGGGGAAACTGGCCTTAGCACCAGACTCTTCATAGACAAAAACGAATGAATATGTGGCTCTAAATAAATATGTAAATGCACTAAACATGTCAGGCTGGGCACGTTTGACAACTGATCATCAGCTTACTGCTCTGTGGAAACAACCTTTTCCCTCCCCACACTTTCATTTAGCTTGCAGAGATCTGCCTGAAGTCTCAGGATAAGAATTACCACATAGAGCCTGGTGTGCTGGCACACACCTCTAATGCCAATGCTAGGGAGACTAAGGCAGGAGGATCATGAGTTTGAGGCCAGGGTGGGCTACATATTGTGATCCTTTCCCCCACCCTAAACAACCAACCAACAACTACTACAACGAAAAGAATTAGGACACAGAATTTCTTTTTTAGCTGAATTTGTTTGCCTGTTCAGCCCCTTCCTTTGACTCCTGGTCCCTCGGGTTCAAACCTTTCCCTGTCTGCAATCATCCAATGAAGAGAAGCCATGGGCCAGTCTTCAGAGAGCCTCTGCAATTCTGTTTTGGGGTGACCTGCCCTGATGTAAGGGCTGGTAGAGCCCTTACATCAGTTGGTAGAGTGATGCTCTGTGCTCTCTGAGACCCAGGGTTTGATCCCTAGCAGCACAAAAATGGGAGAAAGACCTGGAAGCCCACTCCTGAAACAATCAGCCATTGAAAACTCCATGAATAACAGAAAAGCACTGACACAGTGCCCGGCATGGCACAGTGTTGGGGAGTGTTTCATTCTGTTGTACACAGGGTCACTGTGAGTCGGACCTGACTTAATGGCATCTAACAACAGCCCCCATAAGAAGGATGCTGGGGTCCTTGGTGTCCAGTTCCCTTGTAGTCACCCCAGGTGTAGGAGGCAGCACTCTGATGCTGCCATAGTCCTTCTGTCACCCAGTGCCACAGTAGAAAAAAAGTTGTGATAAATAATAACAGAGAGCACACGAGTCTCCAGGTTTCAGTGTCTCGGTCCTGTGGCACCAACAGTCAGGGGGAACGCACATCATATTGGTGGGAATACTGTGGAAGCCTCTTGGAGACATCCTTGCCCTCTGCTCCACCTCCTGAAGGCGATTATACAAGCTAGTCCTTCACCCAGCTCTGTGGCGCTGATGCCTTTGGTAACTACCACCTTCTGTAGGGCTATTCTGTTGTCTGAAACTCGGATCCTTGACAGAGATAACATGTCTACCCCAAAGAGATTTTTACATCTTTATCTCCCCCTATGCCCAAAACATACTCTGTGCCTCAGAGACCCCGTCTGACCAGGTGAGGGAACAGAGCCAAGCAACCCCCACGCCCTGCTACCCCAGCTGGGGCTCAAGACTGGGGTTGTGCTAATGCTCAGGGAGTTAGATCACCTGGCCCATTAACATTGTGTACGAAGTGAGCATCAACAAATAGCATGTGAGTGTGGCTGGAGAGGCTTTCTTATCAGAAAAGTGAAAAGACTGTGGTGCACAGACAAATTGAAATGTGTTTTGTCGGCTCAGAGGCTTACTTTTCTTGTTTCCTGCTTGGCTGGCTCTCCACCGTGTTCCAAATAGCCGAGGGACTTCCAAATAATCAAAGTTCGCTAACCATACACACTGTTAGCAACTCCTTTCAGACCCTTCCTGTCCAGATGCACAAAGAGAATAGTGAAAGGCAATAAACCCAACACTTCCTCACTATACCCACGAAACCGCTAAATCTCAGCAGTTCTGAATCATCAAACCTTGTGTTTCTCATTAACTGCCCCTCATATGCAGCATTTTCAATTAAGCTGGGAGCACTGCTATACTAATTACGTTATGATATTAGTCTCTGCAGATTAATATGCAGCTAACAGTTTGGGAGTACTGTCTGGATTGTAGTGCTTGGCTTACCTGAAAAGAAACATTTCTTGGAAAGTTATCTGCAACCTGGGGACTCAGAGGGCAGGACTCAGATGTTAATTTTAATGTGTCAACTTGACTGGGCTAAGGGATGCCCAGATAGTTGGTAAAACACTTGTGGTGTGTCCTAGTGAATGTTTCTGGAGAGGATTACCACTGAATCTATAGACTGAGTAAAGACTGTATTCATCAGTGTGGGTGGGCATCATAAGCCCCTTGAGGGTCTGCATAGATTTCAGAGGCAGAGAAAGGGTGAATTTGCTCTCTGCTTGAGCTAGGAGACTCATCTTCTGCCCCTGGACATGGCCTTTCGGTTTGGATGGAACTGTACCACTGGCACCCCTGGACCTCCTGGCAGACTGCAGATAGTAAGACATTTCCACCTCTACAATGGTGTGAGCCAGTTCCTCATAGCAAGTTTCTTTCTGTCTATTTATCCTATTGCTTCTCTCTCTCTCTAGAACCCTGACTCATATAGGATGAGGAATTAGGTGCTATCAGGTGAGTTCTCCCTGTAGGGACAAGTGTGCTTGTACTGAGACCTCATTCCACCGAGCCACAGGTGAAATGTCACAGGGCCACGTTTTATGTTTCCCCTTCATCTACACATAGCCTTGTGCTCACAGGAGGTGCTCAGTTAACACATTCACAGCAGACCCGTCTTGAAAAGTCCAACTGAGAAAACACAGCAGAACACCTGCAATGATATATATATATGCACTGTCCTATAAAAAATACAGCCAAAGGAAAGAAATAAAGTTATATTTGCTTCTGTATATTCTGAGTCAGATACTTTCAAAATACATGGGCACATTTAATATTCTCAAATATCCTTTGAGGCAAATGTTGTCATCTTCATTTTATAGATGAGAAAACTGAGGCTCAGAGAGGTTAATCACAGAATATGGGACCAACTAAGGAGGTGGCGCCTGCAGCCATACCACTGGGGCATCTGATCCCATCAGGTCTCAGAAGCTAAGCAGGGTCAGGCCTGGTTAGTACTCAGATGGGAGATGGCCTGGGAACAACAGGTGCTATAGGCTTGGAAGCAGGACGCAGCAACCCACTCCCAAAAAATAATCAGCCATTGAAAACCCTATGAACAGCAGAGAAATACTAACAATACTATTTTGCCTGTTGTATGTAGGGTCGCTATGAGTCAGAAACTGACTCAATGGCACCTCACAACAACAAAGGAGGTGACAGAAACGTGGGGGGCATTGGGCCCCCTGGTAATTGATTAGTTCTGGCTTGAGGGTGGACTGATATGGACCAGGCATCATAGAGCATTATAAGACATACGTCCCTGCGCTCAAAAGAGACAAAGTGAAGTAACAGTCACTCAATAGTAATAATCACCATAATGGCACTAGCCACTGACAACTGCTCAGCACTTATTCCTGGGATCTCTGCCAAGTGTTTCACATTCTCCAATCTCACATCCCTGTGGGCCAGGCATCCTCACCCCCATCCCAAGAATGGAAACTGAGGCTCTGGGTCCTCAGATATATAGAGACAGACGGCCAAGCCCAGAGCTAAGACGCCACGTGAGTTTAGTTAAGTCGCTTCAGAACTCTCCAGTTTCTTCTTTGTAAAAGTAAACGTATCTGACTGTTGTCATGATCCAATGACTGCCTCTTGCCAATTACCCAAAGGCATGAGTGGACACAGTAAAGGTATCGTGGCCCAGTGCTCTGGGTGCCTCACTTCCAATCCCGCCTTTGCTCTTTAATCGCTGTGAGATTTCAGATCATGCTCTGGACTCTCTTTCTTTGGTTTCCCCATCTTTAAAATGGGAGAAATAATAGAACTGACCTCTCAGGGATGTTCTGAGGATAAAATGGGCTGCGGCATGTAGAACTTAGCATTGCTGCAGGTAGTCACGAAGTAATGACAAGGCTTTGTACATTTAACATTTCCATGACATGGACCCCAACCTAACTTTGGCCAGGCAACTTACAGGTCCTTCTCTTAAGTGTAAGAAGTCTAAGCAATGATGTGAAAGGTTACTGGAAGCCATGGCGGATAAATCCAATCCATCCCAGACCAGCTGTTCCAGTGAGCCCCCTGGACCCCTCCTTAGCACGGCTGCTTAAGAGATTAAGTAATGCATCCAAGGATGCACAGCTAGGGAACTCAGGCTGCCTGATTCAAAAGCTTGCTCACTAGTCTAGCAACATCGGAATCATCTGTCCCTCCACACTTAGAAAGTTTCAGCTTTACGTCTTCACCTGGAGCCTTTTAAAAATAAATAATTCTATGGAAACCTTTTCCAACATGCCCTTTGCATATAGGATCTTTCTTCCTTTAAATCTTTCTAATTTTTCCTGAGTCAATTTGAATAATTTACCTTTTTTCGGAAAATTGCTTTGCAGAGATTTTCAAATTTGTTAGAGTACAACAGCTCATTGTACTGTTGTGCTTTTAAATCACCTAGTTGCTTTATTTCCTGTCTCATTTATTGGTTCTTTTCATTTTCATATTGATGTTTCCCAGCACTATGTGTACTTTGCACCATATAGTGCCATAAGAAGCATATGAACAGAAAGTAGTGTTAAAATGCTGGTCACAGTCATGCTGACTGGCTGCAAAAGAAACCAGAACGTAAATTTGAGAGAAAACTTTTGTCCGGGATAAAAGTCTGGGAAGGGGGCCCCGCAGGGCTTAGGCAAAGAAGAGTTACATTGTTCTATTAATGCATCTTAGACTAGACTGCTGGAAGAGGGGTTGAGGGTTTCTAGAGGAGAAGGACAGGGAAAGAGGGCCAGGCACCAAGGTAGCAAGCAGGCTAGAGTTGCTGTGGGAGACCTGGGGAGCCGGGGACTGCCCTAGGCATCCTGCAGCCTGCATGAAGGGAACATGGTCATAAATTCACAGGGTCACTGTTGGAATTAAATGAGGTATGCACGGTGCCTACTTCTTGCAGACCATCACTAAATACGACATACATTTGTGCAATAGGAAGGAAGCACCCTGGATGTGTTTGCAAGTGAGTGCTATTGGAGACCAAGAGGCAGGTAGGGTTGAGGACTGTTGTTGTTAGGTGCCGTCGAGTCGGCATCTGACTCATAGCGACCCTCATAGGGTTTTTAATGGCAGATTATTCCGGGATTGCCTTCGGAGTGGGCTGCCAGGTCTTCTCCCATTTTTGCAGTGCTGGGAATTGAACTCGGGACCTCAGAGACTGCAGCACAACACTCCACCAACTGAGCTAAATCCCAGTCCAGGGTTGAGGATGGCATGCTCAATCACTTGCAGACCCAAATCACCTAAGATCAACCTCTACTCAGCGCAGAGTGAGTCAAAAACATGGCCCATGTGTGGTGGTCCTCTGGAGTCATCCCCAAAGGTCTGGGGTGGGACCTGGACCTGCTAGAGGTCCTAGTCAGCTCCTGTCACCCAGGAGGGTGCAGCCCCATGGACCACCCAGAATGGGGCTCTGGCCAGAATGATATTTCTGATCCTCGCATTTGAGCCCGGTATCAATTAAGATCAGTTAGAAGTCAATTTCACAGCAGTGGTTGGTTTTCTAAGACCCGTAAAAAACGATAAGCTGGAAACAGGCAGTCACTTGTTTCAGGGGTAGAGCCAGGCTCAACAGGGGCTTGGCTGCTTTTATTTATTTATTTTGATCTGATTTTCATTTTGCAAATAATGTTTATTTAACTTTCTCTTTGATTTCAAAATATGTGTTCAGAAGGGGAAAACAGCTGTTCTATCCTTCGCCTGGCCTCAGACCCAGGGTGATTTTTTTGTTTCATCACCAGCAAGGCTTAAATCAACAACAAATGCTGATGAGCAACAGTTTCCAAATGCAGGAAAACCCCAGAAAGTTAGAAAGAAAAGGAGAAAAATCACCCACAGACTTACTCCCCAGGGACACCAACTTGTAACGGGTTTTTCGTGTGTTCTATGTGTTTCCTTCCTGTAATTTTTTCATAATTGTTTTACATGGCTGAGATCATACTGCGTGATTTTACATCCTGCCTTTCATACTTAACGGCATACCATAAGCATTTCCCCATGTCATTAAAACCTCTGTAAACATCATTTTTAACAGCTACAAAATATTCCACTCTGTGAATGAAGCATCATTTACATAACCAGTCCCCTCGGGTGGAGCCGTTAGTGGTTTCCAGGTTTTCACTCACATAAGCCAAGCTGTAAGTGAACACCATATGAACACACTTTTGCCTGCATTTCAGGCTATTTTCTTAGGACAGATTCCCAGAAGTGGAATTACTGCGTCAAAGAATAAGGATTTTTTTAAAGTCTCTTGAATCTTATTACCAAACTACTTTTCTGACTAAGCAGCCTCAACATTCGCCCATTGGACAATGTTTAGGGGAGGCCCCTCTGTGGCAGGGGCTGGGATTTAGCTCAGTTGGTAGAGTGCTGAGCTGCAGTCTCTGAGGTCCCGAGTTCAATTCCCAGCACCACAAAAATGGGAGAAGGACCTGGCAATCCACTCCCAAGGCAATCCCGAAACAGCCATTGAAAACCCTATGAGGGTCGCTATGAGTCGGATGCCGACTCGACGGCACCTAACAACAACAACTCTGTGGCAGGCAGGCCCTGATCTGATGCATTTTAAGACCATTCGCTCTGGGAAGGGAACTCATCACTTGTCTGGAGCCTGGGGGCGGTGAGAGTTTTGCTCCTTTAACTCTCTTTCAAGGCTGGTAGTTAGCTCAGTTGGTAGAGTGCTACTCTGCACTCTCTGAGGCCCTGCGTGCGATTCCGAGCACCACAAAAATGGAAGAAGGGCCTAGCAGGCTTCAAAGCAATCCCGAAACAATCTGCCATTGAAAACCCTATTAACAGCAGAGAAGCACTGACGTAGTGCTGGGCGTGGCACAGTGTTGGGGAGTGTTTCATCTGTTGTACACAGGGTCACTATGAGTTGGATGTGATCCAACAGCACCTAACAACAGCAACAGCAACTCTCCATTGGTGGCTCCAGAAAGGGACAGTGGCTTGGCTTTCTAGTCTCCTTCTTTTCCCTGGTCTAGAGTCCCGCTTTTGACTCTGGTTTCATGGTCCTATATCTGTGGCATTGAGGGGCCCTGTGTGCTCCTGTCCTGTAACAGATCCATGGCTCCATAGGAGATAGGGAAGTGGGAGAAGGCATCTGTGCTTCTAAGGTCATCTTTAGCACTGCGAGCAACTTATTAGATGCTAGGTATTCTGTCTTCTCCTTTTTAAAAAATACCCCATGAGCATGAGAAGGCTTTTGAGCAAGTCTTATGACTGTACCAAATGTACCCCCATACAATGGAGTTTGGGGTTCATTTTGGATGGCACCAGAGAAACTCCTTCTGGTGTGGGCTGTAAGGTCATTGGATGTGCCCTCAAGAGAGGACAATGCTGAATTGAAACAAAAAATGAAACCCTTCAAAGGGGAGACCATGTGAACCTTCCATAAGTAGAACTGGGGAACGCTAACAAAACACTGCAGGGGCTATTGAATCATGCGAACAAGCAGAGACACGGGGGTGGGAGGCAGGGCTGCAAGAACAGAGTCCCCATGGACAGGGAGGGAAAGTATCAGAGGGACTCACAAGGGAGAGGGAAGAAGGTTCTGAGCGCCCCCCCCCCCAAGCAGCTGGAGCCGTGGGAGGCGCTGCCATAACCCTTGGTGCAACCAGAAGAGCATGGCCTTTGATGTACCAATCCCAGGTACCAATCGTGACCCAGAGAAGTGATGTGCCTGGCCGGGATGCCTGGCCTGCTGGGGCCCAGGTGCAATGCTGGCTATAGGGGCGTCTCTCAAACTCTGGTGTGGATGACATTCACTGTCCTACACTACAGCCCAATACTCTGGGCTGGGCAGGGAGCCATTTCCCCTGCTCACATGCTGCTGTCGGGCCTTTCTGTGTTCTGCAGAACGTGTTAGGTCTTTGTTCTTGGGAGGGTCTGGAGGTGGGGTTGCTCTTGTCCTGAGACCTTCAGCTTTTCGCTGTGGCCATGGAGGGATGGAGGCTCACGTGCGTGCGTGCATGTGTGTGTGCGCGCGCGCATGCGCGTGCATGTGTGCATGTGCCTGCTATGACAAGTCTCCAAAGCCCTTTTAATCTCCCCGCAGGATCCCGCGGTGATAGGAGAGGCTGGAGGCTCCCGGAGCAGCTTGAGGACTCACCCATAAAAAAGCCACTTTGCAGTACATCAGTTATATTATGTTGTCGAACAGAGCTTCCTGCTTGTTGGGTCTCGGAGTTTAATAAAAAATATATTATGACTCAGTCCAAACTTTACAAAAGTCCTTGGGGAATCTGAAATGAATCATGTTAAGCTCCTGTTATAAAACAAACAGTCATCACTTTCATAAGCCTGTGTGCGTAGCGGAACAGCAGGAGAGGTGAGGGAAGGGAGATCCGGAAGGAGATGCACAGCAAGGGGTGCAGACTTCACCCAGAGGCCTCCGAGAGGAAGTAAGGCAGAGCCCAGACAAGTGGCTGCCTGAGGAAAGGTCTCCTTTGGCAGGGACCCACTCTCCCCCAGAAGAAAGTAGTTAGGGGAATTGAAGCCTTGGAGGACACCTCCTCGGGAAGGTCTTTCTGGATTTCTGTAGGAGGAAGGATGCTAAACTAGATGGCCCTTTCTCTTTGCCTCTGAGCACAGAAAATCATCTCCTTATACGCCAGCTGATGATGGCCATGAGTGCTCTCCTGCTGGGCTGAATCTGCAGGGCTGGCTGCACGGAGCTGTAGTCCCTGCAGAGTGGCACAGCCCCAAGGCCACTACATGTCAGACTGAATCACGTAATGAAGTTTCTCAGTCTCCACGTGTGTCCTCCCACAGTGGGGAGGGAAGCTCAGACACTGAGAGCCTGGACCACAGCCACAAAACCCAGACTAGGAGGCTGGCTGTGGGCAGATGGCCTTCATGGCAAGCCCTGGCTGGCTGCCCTTCCTATAGCCCTGGCCCTACCACTTCCTACTTGGGGGACCCGGAGCCAGTCACCTCAGTTTCTTTACCCAAATATCAGGGACAGTACTTGCACCGGAGTGATGGCATTGTTGAAAAGGTCAAGTCAGATGCCACATGAATAGTACATAGAACATAACCCTTAAAAAGTAAAGAGCAGAAAGAAAAAACAAGAAAAGGATCAAGGCAGTAGAACTGGAAACCCTAAATCTGGTGAATGAGGAGGAGAGGGGGAGGGAGGAAGAAAGGGGAAAAAGCAAAAGCTCTGTGCAAGAGGTTAAGGTTATGTCTTTATAATTGCAGGCCTAAAACCACAGCAAAAGTAAAGGAGAAACCAAAGGAACAAGCAATATTTACAGGGTGTCCAGTAAGTGTCAGCTATTACTCAGACCCCAGTCCATGCTAGACATGTGTTAAGCATAAAAATGTTATTTCATTCTATCATTATAATAACCTTGTGTTGTTGTTGTAGTTAGGTGCTGTTGAGTTGGTGTCTGGCTCATAGCGACCCTATGTAAAACAGGTGAAACACTATTGTCAGTGCTTCTCTGCAATTCATAGGGTTTTCAATGGCTGACTGATTTTTGGGAATGGGTTGCTGGGTCCTTCTCCCAACCCTACAGCACCTGGTGGTCCCAGGTGGTCTCCCATCCAAGTACTAACCAGGCCTGACCCTGCTTAGCTTCAGAGATCTGACAGGATTAGGCGCCCCAGTGGTGCAAATACAGGCATAACCTTGTGAGATGGCTTTTATTTATCAGATTTTAAAGATGAAGCAGCAGGGGCCTCCTTACATGAGACTGGCAGAGGTGTCTCCCTGCAGTGTTAAGTTAACAGAAAGACAAGGCAGCAAACTTTGAGGATACCAGGCCCAGGAGCCAGCAATGTCAATGGAGGTATAAACCCAGCAGATAGGCAGACCTGAAAGACCTGCACAAAAATGTCCTCAGCATCATCAATTGTAACAGTCAATCATGGTGACATCCCAAAGCCCCGTTAGGGCTACGATGGATGACTTTTGGCCTTGTACAGTGGAATATCACAATGAACAAACTTGAACTACACTCAAGTTGAATGAATCTTACTACCTTGAATGGTACTTCTACTACTTTGAATGAATCTTAAAAACATGGCTGAGCCGAGATGGGCAGACACAAAGGAATACGTATGGTGTGGTTTCATTTAGAGGGAGTACAGAAAGAAGAAAGCTAAGCTTGATGACTTGGGCGCCCATACTTGTTGTTAGGTGCCGTCGAGTAGCGTCTGACTCATAGAGACCCTCATAATGTTTCCAATGGCTGATTGTTTTGGGATTGCTTTTGGAGTGGACCTCCACGTCCTTCTCCCATTTTTGCAGTGCTGGGGATCAAACCCAGGTCCTCAGAAACCATGGAGCAGCACTCTGCTAACTGAGCTAAACCCCAGCCCACACATACAAAACAATAAAGAAAAAGAAGGATGAGGTTTTCGGTAAAGTTTGGGTGCTCATTTTCTGGCGCGGACAGGTAAGGGACGAGTGACAGGTCTGCTTCTTAGGAGGGGAGCAAGAGAGCTCTGGAGTATCATCAGTGCTGTTTCAGCCCTGGGTGCTGCTGACAAGGTGCTCATTTTGCAGTTATTTGCTGGACAGTGCCTACAGGTGTGGTATACTTTTCTGTACAAACACGGTATTTCACAATAAAATATTCGACATCCCCCAAATAAAAAGAGAAGGCTTCTCTTATGGGGGGACTCTAGCATGCCCCCAGTCTAAAGCTGAGACAGTTAAGCACAGGCCTGTGAGGAGGGCATGCTGCCTGCGAGCTTTCAGCAGTGGCCTGGAGGCTTGGTCTTCCCTTCTGACCATGGAACTCCTTGTCATTACGGCCGCTGCCACCTGAGGAACCAGCAGGTCCAGATCCCGAGTTGTGTGTTTACGTCCATTACTACTCATCCTTACAACCACACCGTGATGTTGTCATGAAACATTTATTCTACAGAGGTGGAGGTATGTGAGTGTTTTCAATGTCTCCTGGCTAGGAAGTAACAGAGCCAGGACTTAACCCACAGCCATCCCAGGTGACACTTCTGGTGCCATTTCCATTACATTCACACCTCCTTCGATATCAGGCTCACATTTTTAAGCAATGTTTTTTAAAAACTAAAGGACTGAACTGAATCCAGGGACCTTTCTGGACTCTTGGAGCCACTGAACATTGCCTCAGGTTCTACGTTCCTTCTTTGCTGTTCTACAGGGAGGGAGACCATGCAGCAGGTGAAGGGCAATGTGCTACAGGAACCCATCCCTCTGCCTGGGGCTCCGTAGGAGGACATGGAAGCCCTGGTCTCCCTTAGCAAGGCACAGGGC
>VMDO01007512.1:0-90802 GCA_007922755.1 Pedetes capensis | reverse complement strand
GCAGTTGTCATAATGCAATTTATTGAGAAGTCTAGGATATTTTTACTAATTTGAGATGCCACATCTTATAACCTATCTTTAAATATATTTCTAGGTCTTTTCTATTTTTTTCTTTTTAGTGTGTTTGTTTCTATACAAAAATATGCTATTTTTATTGATTTATATTATTTTCTGATTACTAGGAGGTCAAAACGCATCATTGTTCTTTCTAAAAAACTAACTTGCTAATCATTGCTTTTCTTTCTTCCACATGTATTTGAAAACCAACTTGTCAACATCTTTACAAGGTAAGTTTATAAAGATTTTAAAATATACTTTGATAAAAGTCTTAAACGTTTCTATTTATTCCTCAGTATAAAATGTTTTTTGCTATTGCAAATTATCTCCCTTGTATAATCATGTTTCTCTGAATGATTATTGGTAATATTAAGAAAACTATTGGCTTTAGTATATTGACTTTTATATCTGATCATCTTACTATGTTGTGAAAGCATCTTAAATTCTAATAGTTTTCTTATCTTCTTATTTCCTTCGTAGAAAACTTAATGCATTTCTCAAATTAGTTGGAAAGACTTTAATAAAACTTCAATTCTGAAGTTGCTTGAGACCAATCAATAGCCATCTTTTGAGAGCATGCATTATGCTAGGTATATGGGGAATATTAACTGGCACCAAAACTGAAAAAAAAAAAAAAAAAGGCTATGACTCCTGTTTGTGAAACTTAGAGCCTCAGTACTTTTACATATGGTTTGTTTGGGTTGGATATTTTGGTAGATGTCAAGTACTATATTCCTTGTTAAATAAGCTTATCCTACTCATTCCACATGCATACAAAAAAAAATTCTCAAAATCAATAGCTGTTTTCAATTGCTATTGCAGCCACCAGTGAAAATATCAGTCAAGAATACAGAAATTACAAAGAGAAGGCATCCCTGAAACTGAATGAATATGGACATGTGGAAATCATTTTCAGCTTGACTGCTACACAGCTCATTTCTATTCTTAGCTAGCCCGGGTCTTTCACACAAGAGCACTCTCTGGGTCAGGGTGTGCTTCCTTGACCTATGGAAACACTGCAACAGATTTCCTTTGAGTGGCCCAGCCCTTCAGCTGCAAGGCCGGGTTCCTGTAGGAGGGAATTCCTGAGGTTGAGATTCTCACTAACTTCCCTTTACAAAACTGATTGCTTCATATATGGAAATGCTTTCTCTCCCTTTATAGGTCCAAAAGGATTAAAAAATAAAACAAAATAAAATAAAATAAGCAACTTTTGGGGAGTCTTCCCCCTCTGTTTTCTACATTACAAGTGAAGGGCTCACTTTCTTCAATTTAATTCATTAAGAATTCATTAAATTTGGACTATAGATACAGATACATGAAACACTGCTGGATGATAACATGTCATCTTCAATTTATATCAATCCATTCCTGATGGCTTGGTTTTCTCTCTTTGCCATCCCTGACCAACTGACTGTGGCTTGCCAGAACACTGTTTAGAAGAAAAGTCTGAAGCTGCCTCTGGCCATAAGCAATGAACAATGACTACCTGAACGTAGGAAGAAAAGTGGTACTATGCCTGACAAGCATTTGCCATCTTTGAGTATAACTGACTTTTTATTTTGAGCTTGGTAATGTAAACTTAGAAATTTTGTTCATTTGTAGATACATACAAAGAAAAGGAAAAAGTGTTTTTCTAACTTAGAGCAATAGAAGCCCAAACAGTTAAGTGCTCTTAAGGTAGCCTTAATGCTAAACATTGAGTGTGCGTATGTACTTATATCCAAAATAAAGTTAAGGCAGTTTACTATCTTCTATACATTCAGAGGATACTATTATACAGTTGTGATTTTCCTCATTATCACTAATAGCAGTAATAATTTAGCACTACTAATAACTATAACTTTTCCAAAATCCAGCTTAATCCAGTATAATATTGGGTGGCGCATAAGATTATCAATAAAGTATGAGCCAGATATTTTCAGATCAAAACAGAGGACTCGGTTTTTACAACTCAAATTTGCCAAGTAGCTAAGGGCTGAGAAGATAACGTGAATATTGTTGATTTTTTTTTTTTTACCAAAGATCAGTTTTATGTTTTGTGTAATTGAGTATCACAATCTAAGAATTAAATGTTCCAAAATATTGGAGAATATCAAGAAAATAATGATATGTATCACTAAGCCTTAGAGATTCACAAGCCTAGTCTTCAAGATGGACTATCCAGAAAGCCTGATAGTAACTTTAGTTTGAAAAAAAAAATTGTTCACTTGTGGCTTGGGATTTGTATCATAAAAACTCAAATCACTATTTTTCCATATGTGCATATTTCTAATATTTTACTTTTTTACAGAGAAGAAATCATTCCTTCTAGCCTCCCACACTATGACTCAACATGCCTATTACACTGGAAATATTGTATAAGCAGAGAAAGATGAGGGATTCACTTGGGAAATTAGCTAACAGTCATCATCAAGCCATTTCCACAAACTGACATTGTGACACATCTGAAGGTACTCGTCACAGTTCACACAGAAATTTGGTCTACAAAGCAAACATTTAGATTAATGCTCTGTTTTTATTCATTTTCCAATTTTTTAAAAACTATGTCAAACAGGCTTCTGATAAAATGTGTCTCCATGAAATTTAATGATTCTTCCTCCTGTGGTAATATCACTATCATCGTTTCCCATTAATACTCAGCATGGTCTTTGTATACAAATTTGGGTTGAAAGTAGTTTTCAGACATTGCAACTTGCTTACCATCAGCCAACGACTCATTGAGGCTCATACCTCTGAAGATCTAACCCTCTGATTCGAAAAAGAGATTAACAAATGGATTCAAAGAACTATGAGAAACATTTTTCCATACCTTATCGAACAATACTTATAAAAGCCTGAAAGTCTTGTCATATTTCATAAGGATAGTTGTGTATTTATTTATATCTATTGTTCTATCCCTAAAGTGCAAAAAAAAAACTTTTGAAGTTCACACAGTGGTACAATAGCATGTCGTATTTGATCACTAACACACTTCACAAAACCATATTATAAGATTTAAATATTTTAGATTTAAATTCCTTCACTCCATTTTCTTCCAATTTTTATTTTTAGAATTATCAGAATTCAGCCAGGCATGGTGGCAAACACCTGCAATCCTAGCTACTTGAGAGGCTGAGGCAGGAGGACTGCCATTTCAAAGCCAGGGACAGCCTGTGTATCTTAGCAAGACCCTGTCTCAAAATAAAATATAAAAAAGGTGCTGGGGGTGCAACTCAGTGGTGGAGCACTTGCCTAGCATGTGTGAGGCCCTGGGTTCAACCCCCTGATACCTCTACCAAAAGAAAATTTTTGATCACAAGTCTAAAGTAACTTGCAGCAAAAGGTATATGGATGGGACACCTCAGACAGTTCTATAGGTCTATACATAAGACGATGTAAACCAGATAGAAATATAGCTGAGTAGCTTCCCTAATCAGGGTAGTGTGCATGCAAGTTAAGTTTATGAAAGTTTCCTCCATGCACTTAAGGACTGAATCCCAGCTCATCAACTTTCTAGCTATGTGTCCCAGGACGTTACTTAAACATCTCTGTTTTGAGTTTCCTTATAGTTGAAATGAAAGTAGTGACAGTACCTATCTCAGAAGGTGATATGACATGTAAAGAAACACTTAAGACAGTTTCAAGCATAAAATCAGTATTAATTAAGAACTGGAAAGCTAATACAATTTCAGAGGGTTTGGTGAATAGGCAGTTGTCGTTAGGAGTCTGAATGAATAATAAAGCAATTGGACCTATTTTCTAAAAGTTGAAACAATATAACTAGGGGTTAGGGTTGACAGTTCCAAGTCTTTGATTTACCTTGTCTTTTTGTAATAATATCTGACTCAGATTTTAATGCCTATTCATTTTTCACAAGATTGATCTCACCAAGTTTGCTAAGGGACATAGGCTGCATGACAAATGGGCTGCTATGAAAGACTGTTTTTTAACTATTATAATAGCTTCTCATATAAGATATACAATGTGTGGGGTTCTAATTTTTTCAGATATAATGATTTCTTTTTATAATATTTTTGGTTATCCTTAGATAATTGAGTATGGAAGAAAACCAAGCACTCATTCTGCAGAAATTGTAGAGTTAGAATGACCATGTCACTTTATTAAGTGGCATTATTTATCAAACATTGGCTATTATTACTTTTTAAACAGTTATATACAGAATAAAGCTATGAGGCAAACTAATCCAGTATAAAGGCTAAATATGTACAGTATTAGATAGCCTATAGTAAAAATATCATATAATTTTAAATATGGAAGAAATTATATCATAGAATTTCAAAAGTGAGAGGAATCTTAGAATCCATGTAGTATAACCTCCATGGTTTTACCCTTGAGTAACTTAGGATTCCCAGTAGTGAGCATAAACTAACTAGAGGGTGCCAGCTATGAAATTACAGAATTCCAACAAGAAAATAAGTCCCTATATTCTCCATCCAGTAGTTTTTGTTTATGTTTTTCCAAATCACCTCATTGTTGCAAGGTTCAACATTTTCCCCTCTAAATGAACATTGCTTGGTGATTAAATTGAATGATATTTCATTTTACACCTGGCAGGTAAAAAACATCAAGTCACCTCAGATAAAATGCTAACTACCTTTATTGGCTCGTTGCCTTTATATTTTTTCAAATGATTTATTGGACAGAGATTTACAGTGATTTGTAATAGCCAGGATGCAAAGTGAAAAAGGGCTCAGGTGCAAAATTAGAGAAGCCATTAGTAACAGCATTAAAGTTTAACCTATAATAGCCTAGCAAAATGGAAATTGAAGAAGGGATTTATTTATTTATTTTTGCCTGTAACCTTTTCCTTTTGCATCATTGCTTCAAACCACATTGTCATTTTCCTTCCTTGAAAGAGACCAAACAGATCATGTATTTGCTATTGGCATTTCTTAGAGGTGATCATTTTAAAATGCCAGGTTGAATTTCAGCACTGTTGGTAATAACCTGAGCTTTAAATACCACATCACTGTAGGCACATTGTGTGTTTATGAGAGAGGAAGTGCTTCTTATATTTATCTTACTAAAGTGATTTATGGGGCCTGGCGTTTAGCTCAGTTGGTAGAGTGATGCTCTGCACTATCAGAGGCCCTGGGTTCAATTCCCAGCACCACAAAATGGGAGAAGGATGTGGCAACTCTCTCCTGAAACAATCCCAACAACCAGGTTTTGAAAACCCTATGAGGGTGGCTATGAGTTGAACTCTACTTGATGGTATCTAACACCAATAAGATATATTCAGTGTCTCCCAGTCCTATCTAAGGATTTGTCTTGTAGGACAGGGATACATGGTGCTTGATTGAGGATAGCTCCTTTAAGTTAAGCCAAACTGTACTGGCATTTCATTAAATCTACAAATAGCATTGTACTCTGTTTTAATCCAGTGATATATCAAAAGCCAGGCTGCTTTTCCTTAGGGATGTTTACTGATGCTGAAGAACTAAAATGTCTTTTACAAAGCAATATTAATGAGAAGAGCATATTGGCAAGAATCAGTCAAGTTATTTAAATATCACATTAATAGTTCTGGTTTTGAGATTAGGTAACACTGGGCTAGAGTGGCCTTTCCCCATCTCATTACCTGATAAGCAACATTTTATTCTCAAAAATCTCCTCTTCCCTCTAGCCTTCTCTAATTCCTCCCCCCCAACAATTAGTAATTACTCTCTCTATGATCTAGAAGCCCAATGAAAAGCCCTATAGCAGCATTTATCATGCTGTGTTATCAATACTTATTTCACTGTACAATTATTATTTTTTACCTGTCCCCACTGGATGGCAATAATTGGGTCTTACTCGTCTTTTGCATTAGTTACTTTTCATCACCATGACCAAAATCCCTAACAATTTATGAGAGGAAAGGTTTATTTTGGCTCATGATTTCAAATGGCTCATTCTATCATGATGGGGAAGGCAAGGTGGAGCAGCATGACAAAAAGGAGCTAGAAATAATATAACCTGAAGGATCTTCCCCAGTGATCTACTTCTTCCACCTCCTAAAGCTTTTAGAACTTCGCAAAATAACATACCAGCTGGGGACCAAATACACAACACATGAGCTTGTGGGGGACACTTTATATTCAAACCATAATACTCTTCCCCTGGTCTCCAAAGGCCCATGATCATCTCATAATGCAAAATGCATTTAGTCCATCTCCAAGAGTCCCCACAGTCTTGACAGTTCCAACATTGTTCAAAAAATTCAAGTTCAAAATCTCTACTGAGACTCAAACCAATCTCTTAACTGTGGGTGCCTATAATCAAAAAGAAATTTGCACACCTCAAATATACAATGATGCAAAGTAATATTCTTGTTCTAAAAGGGAGAAATGGAGACATAAAATGAAGGGATGCTAACAAAACAAGACTCAAACCCAGCAGGGCAAACATTAAATTCTATAGCTCCATGTCTGGCATGTGGAACAGATGGTAGCATGATCTGAAATCCAATGATCTTGCAGAATCCTCCCTCTTTGCTTTTCTGTTTGCAGCCTTCATGGCCTTGGAATTTGCTGCCCACATGGCCACTTTCTTAAGCTGTCTCCACTCATTGCCAGTTGCTTTCCTCAGCAGATGTACAATATTCCTGGAATCATCAACATACTTGGGTCTCTACTGCAGCTTAGGTTTTACTCTCACAATTTCATGTGCCACCTTCTCAGTGATTTCCCATAGGGACTCTGATACTGCTACACATTGCCTGGCCTCCTAGGTCTTTCTTAAAAGTCCCAGATGAAGGCTCCATGTCCCTGTAGCTCTTGCATGCTAAATGCCTGCAAAACGAGCAACACATGGATGCTTCCATGATCTACCACCAGCTCAAGCAGTGGCTGGGCCCCCTTGGACCATGGCTATATCCTCTGAATGCCTACGTTGCTGAATGCAGGAAAATACTTTCCTAGGTGACCCAATGGGCTGGGATTTAGCTCAGTTGGTAGAGCGCTGCTCTGCAGTCTCTGAGCTCCCAAGTTCAATTCCCATCACCGCAAAAATGGGAGAAGGACATGGCAATCCACTCCCAAGGCAATCCCAAAACAGTGAACCATTGAAAACCCCATGAGGGTCGCTATGAATCAGATACCGACTCGACGGCACCTAACAATAACAGGTGACCCAATGGGAACAGGGCACCCCAAAATCTCTTCTTAAGGAAAATTCTTTCAAATGAGTTTATAATTTTACACTCTAGAGCCTGTAGTCAGTGGGGTCTGTCAATTTCCAACTTTCCTAGTGTAAAGTGCTTGGCTTCTCTTTAATGGTGCTAATCTCCTTGTCACACTCTCCTTGTCCATAACTTTCAACTTGCCCCTTTTCTGATCAGACTGCTTGTTTTTCAAATCCTTCAGCTCCTTTTTGCTCCCAATTTTCACTGTAAACCTGGCTAAAAGTAGTCAGCCATAACCAAACCACAGTCTGAATGCTATACTATCTTGAATTTTCCTCTGCTAAATTAATTAGTCTATAGCTTTAAACTCAGCCTTTCATAAAGATTCAGGGCATAGACAAAATGTAACTTTTGTTTTTTCTTTTCTTTTTCTTTTTTCTTTTTTTTTTTTTTTTTTTTTTTTTTTTTTTTTTTTTTTTTTTTTTTTTTTTTTTTTTTTTTTTTTTTTTTTTTGCCAGAATGTAACATGCATAGCCTCTAGTGTCTTTATTCTTATCTAAAACCTCATATGCACAATCTTTACTGTCTGCAATTTGATTGGCATTCTGGTCTTCTGAGCAACTACCAGAATTGCTCATTATCCTCTGCTTACAGCATTCTAGGGCTTCTCTTGCCCACATCTGTAAACTCTTCCAAATTCCTCCCACAAACCAGTTCCAAAGGCTTAAAATCCACACAGACAACTTTAGTGGCAACAACAACCCCAGTTCTCTGGTACCAGCTTTCTATATTAGTTACTTTTTGTCACTGTGTTGAAAATAACTGACAGAATTAATCTGATGGAGGAAGTTTATTTTGGCTTACAATTTCAGAGAGTTCAGTTCATCACAGTAGGGAAAGCATGGTGAAGTAGCTCAGTTCACATCTTAGCATGTCAGGAAATGGAGCATGATTGGAAGGAGCTAGGAATTATATACCCACCAGTGACCCACATCCAGTGACTTATGTCCTCCAGCTAGATCCCACCTCCTAAAATTTTCAGAACTTCCCCAAATAGTGACATCACCCGGGGAACAAGTATACAACACGTGAGCCTATGGGGGACATTTTATATTCAAGCCATAACATCTTTGTATCTTTCTCCATGGAGAATTTTCAAAAGTTATCTTGAACTACTTGTACAATAGCTTTTATTGTGTTGCTTCAAAGTAATTAAAGAAAAATTAAATATAGGAGTCAAGATAGTAAATATAATTAAACATTAAATAAAAGAGCAATGTTCTGTGCCCCTTAACCAAAATAAACAAGCAACAGAGGGAATCTGTCCTGAGCTCTCATCTGAAACTCTTGAGTATACCTGCATTTCAAAGTTCAGAAATTTAAATGGAATTTAGAACATAATGGCATGCAAACTGAAGACATAAATGGCTTCACCAATTCAGATTAGGATTTGTCAACAAATGAGTTTCCCACAAAGTTATGAAAGTTGGTTTTCATAGTTTTTGAATTTTAAAATTGTGAATAAGAGTTTGTAGACTTGTACAGCAAAATCTATTTGATGCTTCACTGAATCTGCCACTTTGAAAACAGTGAATTCAGAACAAGAAACTGGATTTGGAAGATAGTATTTTATATTGCTTATAAAAGTACTGTAATAGAAGAAAATACTCTTCATGTATGCCATTTGAGTTTTGGTCTATTGTCAAAGTCTCTATTCTTATAAAACTATAAATAAATCTACATTTGTTTATCTTGTTAGTGAATTATATTAGTTAGAAAAATAAAAAGTGTCAAACAAGATCAAATTGTTGAAAAGCTTGGGATAGTCATCTTATTAAATGAAATCTCAAAATAATAAGCGGGCATTTCCATGACAACTGTTTGTGAAACTTCGATTAATTCATAAGACAAATATATCACTTAACAAAAGTATATTGTGCCCCATTTTTTGTTTCTGTTCTCAGTATTTACACTTAAGATCATTGTTACCATGAATCTATATTTCCAAATGTAGGTCTTATTATTATTCAGATGTGTAAGGACTGAGCAAATCAGAAAATGGCTGCCATTGAAAAATAGTCTGTTACTAACAGTTTCCAAAAGGAGGAGACATACTAAAACCCAGGGAAGCACCAAGGTCCCTCAGGAAGCAGAGGAAGCAAGGGGAAAAGGTGGAAAAGAGCCTTTATTGTGGTTTCTGTGGAAATAAACAAGGAATGTAGGAGAAACAGACCTAGGATTGGCTAGTTTGAATGATTTCAGCAGGCTCTGGGATGTCTTTTCTTAGGCGTCTGGTAGCTGGCTCTGGGTGACTATGTAGGGAGATAGGAGAGCCTGACAAAGGAGGTGATAAGGGCTGGCTCTGGATTGGTTGGTTTGTATATGAAGAGGACACAGCTCACAGGTGAATCACTGCTATCTCCAGGATTACCTATCCCTGGGAAGGGCAGTTTTTCCAGTATCATTAAGGGCCTAAGATGTCAAAGCATCAAATACAGAAATGAGAAAATATAGGTTAAATGGATAAATTTGTGCAAATTTAACTCAGTCATGACTCTAAAAAGAATTATGTCTTTGCCCTCTTGTTAGGTACCCTGGAGTTGGTGTCTGACTCATAGCGACTCTACAGACAACAGGCAAAACACTATTGACTGTGCTTCTTTGCTATTCACAGGGTTTTCAATGGCTGACTGATTTTGGGAACTGGGTTGCCAGGTCCTTCTCCCAAATCTACAGTATCTGGAGTTCCCAGGCAGTCTCCCATCCAATTACTAGCCAGGTCTGACCCTGTTTATCTTCAGACACCTGACACCACAGTGATGCCGCTGCGGGCTGGTTCTTTGTTAGCTTTGTCTTAATATGTTGTTAGGTGCCGTCAAGTTGGTATCCGACTCATAGTGACCCTCATGGGGTTTTCAATGGCTGACTGTTTTCGGGATTGCCTTGGGAGTGGATTGCCAGGTCCTTCTCCCATTTTTGCAGTGCTGGGAATTGAACTCAGGACCTCAGAGACTGCAGTGCAGCGCTCTACCAGCTGAGCTAAATCCCAGCCCAGACACTCGTCTTAATATAGCTTTTTCTTATTTTATCCCAAGAATAAATATGTTCATATTTTTACTTTTTCAGCTTTCTCTTTTTATTTTTATTTTAAAATCTGAATTGTTTAGAGTGTGATAGCATTTGGAGCATAGTGTATCCTCAATGAATTTTTCAACCCTCTTTATTCACCACACTTCTTTTCTCTCATTTTTCATTCATTTGTGGAATACTTATTGAGAATTCATTATGTACAATGCCCCACACCAAGGCTACACCTGTTAGCGTTCGTGGAGTGAACTATCTAGCACGGGATGCAGATATTCAGTAAATTATCACCCATGGAATGAACAACTAGACATCCCAAGAATCCAAGAGAAGCTGTCACAAAGAGCATTATGCCATCATTAGTTCCAGTTCAAAGGCACAAAATAGAAATAATTTTTAATATCATTTAAGAGAGTTGAATTATTTATTTTGTGCATTTTGCAATTTTAACTTGAGGTCTTCAGAAACTGTCAAGTAATAGAAAAATTTCTTTTAAAAATATTTATATGACGTTAAAATATAGGATATGAAGAAATTTATGAGCAAGATATAAAGTAATTTTTTGAATTATGAGTTTTTATTGTCTTTAAGGCTTTCTATTTTGTTGTACCTATTCAGTACCTAATTGTATTTATTGGTTCAAAGGCACTAGTCAACTTTAATATAAAACCATGAGAGTAGTTCAATGATTGTGTATTTTCCTAGGTACTCTGCTTTTTTGAAAGCTCTAATTCAATAAAACATTGTTGTTAGGTGCCCTGTTGTTAGGAGTCATGTGTGACTCATAAGGACTCTCATAGGGTTTTCAATGGCTGACTGTTTCAGGATTGCCTGTGGAGTGGATTGCCATGTCCTTCTCCCATTTTTGTGGCACTGGGAATTGAACCCAGGACCTCAGAGACTGCAGAGCAGCGCCCTACCAAGTGAGCTAAATCCCAGCCCCAACAAAACATTAGTTAATGCTTTAATAGATTTAACTGTTTCGGCATGTGGTAATTTCAGACCTTAATACTGAGTGATACACTATAAAACTGAGCAAAACAATGTCATCTTTAGCTGTTATGAGTTCATGGTTAACAACAACCACCCTTCAGGCAAAAATATGATTGATTCTGTGTTTGGAAAGGGCCCAGCTATCTTCTGCCTAGCACCACTGGCAAGGGAAGGCTTTCTTTGTCCTCAACTTTAGTCTTACATTCTTCATGGCATGACAGCACAAGGTCAATAATAGGATGCTTCACATGTAAATAACAGCTTCACCTCTAGCACCTTCCTCCCTCCATCCTTCCTCCTTCTGCTTTGTCTTCCTTCCTTTTTTAACATAGTGTGTGAGAACCACGTTACCTCTGTTCTAGAATGGTAAAAATAATTATTCTGATAAATATCAAAATCTGCATGTCTAAGAGAGAGCTTAAAAGGGTGTTATTCTATCCACTTATTTTTATACATAATAAAAATTATATATAACATGTAACTGTAAAAAAGCAATTTGTGTGCTAACAGTTAATAGTGCTAGATTTCTATAAGTTATCAGTTTATTATGGGAGTCCATAGACTTTCCATAGTGCTTTCCAAATAAACACTTCTCTTTTTAAAATTTTTTATCTAATTACTTATCTGTTTATATATTTATTCATGCAGGACCAGGGCATTGAATCCAGGATCTTGTGCATGCTAGGCAAGTGCTCTACCACTGAGCCGTACTCACAGACCCTTTTTTTTTACATTGAGATAGGATCTTGTTAAGTTGCACAGGCTGCCTCTCCTCCCAAACTTGCAATCCTCCTGCCTCAGCCACGGAAGTCTCTGGGATTACAAGTGTATCCCACAGCATTTGGCAAAATTCTTCTTTTTAATTCATTAAGTTTAGTTTTTGATTGAAACATAATATCTCTACATATTCTGTGAGATATAATGTGATGCTTTAGATTCCACGTACAACAATATAGTTAGATAGGAATAACTTCTGGTGGTCTATGGCACGGATGGGTGAATATAGTTAATAACAATGCATTATATATCTCAAAATAGAAAAGAGGATCATCAATGTATTTACTAAAGAAACACTTTCTATGAAACACTATTTTGGGTATTATATTGGGGACTATTTTTTTAACCAATCTCTCTTCATCTGTCTTTTGCAGATAACCTGCTTTCTTTTCTAATAACTCAGTTTATGAATAGGCACCCATAGTACTTTGCTCTTTAATATCACATTCATGATTATAATGCTGCTGCAGTAAAATTCAATAAAAGTAGATCTCCCCCTTTTAGTAAAATGAGTGCTCTCTCTGAAATATTTTGGCATATACTGTATCTTCCAAATATGACAAAGTTTCCAATATTGATGTATCTCCCTGATTATCAGAAGTCCCTGACTAGACTGAGATGGTAGGAGCAATTTCAATGTGTTTAGTTTCATTTTCTAATAATGTTGTTTTCTGTTTCTTACAAAAGGACTTGGAAATGCTTTGTCTTTTGCAATATAGCCCAGATGACTTCTCAGGACTCAGGACAATGACCGTCTGTTTTTTAGTCCTATCAGTTTTCAATTCTGGCAATAATATTGAGCTCTAAGTCAGTTTGGAATTTTTCTTTGCTTAAGATTCTTTGAGATTAAAGAGATAACACTGTCTTAAATTCCAATTAGATGATTGCTTTACTAGTGCTGACTCTGGAGGCCAGTCAGGGTGGGACTGAAGCTCCCAGGGATTCCTGACCCACCTTACTGAACCCCAGACACATCCTTATGTCAAAAGCAGTCTGTGTGGGCTCGGTGTTTCTCAGTGTGAGGCATGAAGCACTTGCATCAGAGCCCAATGCAGTATTTATTAGAGTTGCTTATTTGGTGGCTGTAGTAGACTGAATAATATCCAAAATTCTTGTCCACTCAGATCCTCAGAGTGTGATCTTATTTGGAAAGAGGGCCTCTACAGATATGATTAGTTAAAGTGACATCAAACTTCTTTCTTGATGAAAAAGAAGTTGGACAAAAGAGAGGTTCATGGAACATAAAGAACATTCTCCTACAAATGAATAGGAAGGAGAGAATTAGAAAAGGTAGAAAAATCACAAAGCACCCACAAATCAGAGTAGTGGCCAACATTACCATATTATGGTGCTAGCTTGGGCCAAGGTTTAGCTCAGTTGGTAGAGTGTTGGTCTGCACTCTCTGAGGCCTTGTGTTCAATCCTCAGCACTGCAAAAATGGGAGAAGTACCTGGCAGCCCACTCCCAAAACAATTCTGAAATAATCAGCCATGTAAAACTCTATAAATAACAGAGAAGCACTGACAATAGTGCCAGACATGGCACAGTGTGAGGGAGTGCTTGTTCTGTTACACACAGGGTCACTATGTGTCAGATCCAACTGGAAGGCACCTAACAACAACTAAAAATAGCCAGGAAATTGAGGAGGCATTCAAGAGAATGTCTTAGTGGAGTTCACAGAAAATTAATCAACACAGCATGGAAATAAAAGTGAGATTTTTCACAGATTAGGGAAAAATATGGGGCTGGGATTTAGCTCAGTTGGTAGAGCGCTGCGCTGCAGTCTCTGAGGTCCCGAGTTCAATTCCCAGCACCGCAAAAATGGGGAAAGGGCCTGGCAATCCACTCCCAAGGCAATCCTGAGACAATCACCATTGAAAACCCTATGAGGGTCGCTATGAGTCGGATACCAACTCGACGGAAACTAACAACAAGGGAAAAATGTATGAAATCATTTGCATTGATGGGGAAATTGGTGATCATGATTGGTTAGGGCAACTTTCTTTTCTGAAAAGGCTGAGGGAACATAGGAAAGGAAGAGAAGTTACACATGATGACCTCCATCTTCCTCCACATGATGTGTGCAAACTGTACATTCGTGAACACTAATTTCCTCATGAGGGTCTGGAAACTAGTCATGTGATTTTTCAGTTAAACATTGAATTACACAAAAGTATCACCTAAAAGAGGAGGGAAGAAAAAGAATACAGGGAAATAAAAGTTTCAACTTGTGGAAAGCATTTGTTTCAGTGAGTTCATTTTTAATTTATCCATTACATTATCATAATTTGCCATAAGTAAGTCTGTCCTTAAGGTTTTTTTGTTGGAAATGACATCTTCCATGTCACTTGTACTATTCTGTGAAAAGTCTTAAATACTTATGTGAGCTAAAAAAATCTATAGGCAGAAACAATGTGAGTGGAATGGATCATGTAGCAATTACATTGTGTGATGTCTTTCATCAGAAAAAAATGCTCTATTGCTCCATGTATTGAATCGGACACATCATAGGTCATAAGCTGGAGAAGTAAGCGTACCTTCTCTGGGGAAACATGAAAGAACCATGAGGACTTTTTTCTCCCCATAATTATCAGTGGGCACATTTTGGCTGATTAACTGTGCAGCAACAGTGATAAAATAGGTTTTTATACACAACACTTCTAAACACTAAAAATAATTAAAAAAAAGCTAATGTATAAGTGGTTTGTGTTGTTGTTGTTGTTGTTAGGTGCCCTTGGGTCAGTGTCCTACTCATAGCGACCCTATGTACAACAGGCAAAACAATATTGTCAGTGCTTCTCTGATATTCATAGGGTTTTCAATGACAGATTGCTTTTTTGGAATGGGTTTCCAGGTCCTTCTCCCAAGCCTACAGCACCTGGTATTCCCAGACAGCCTCGCATTCAAGTACTAACATGGCCCAACCTTGCCTAGCTTCTAAGATCCCCTGAAATTTGACACCAAAAGGTACTGCTATAGGCCAAGTGATTTACACTAAACATGAAAACAACTTGCCCTTTCACATTCAAATCAGGTCCAATAGTCAAGCATTATCATTCCAGTCCTCTGATACTATAATAATGAAGACTGATATAGGCTGCCCCCCCATGTCTGTCATTTTGTTGTACTGTGGGGACTTGCATGTTGCTGTGATGCTGAAAACTATGCCACTGGTATCTCAGATACCAGCAGGGTCACCCATGGGGACAGGTTTCAGCTGAGCTTCCAGACTGAAACAGACTAGGGAGAAGGACCTGGAGGCCCACTCCCAAAATAATTAGCTATTGAAAACCCCATGAATAGCAGAGAAGTACTGTCAGATATATGCCAGAAATGAGACTCCCAGGTTGGAAGACATTCAAAAGATGACTAGGGGAGAGTTACCTCCTCAAAGTAGAGTTGACCCTAAAGATGGAAAGGGAGTCCTTGGGACCTCCAGTTGCTGATATGGCACAGCTCAAAATGAGAAGAAACACGGTGGCTGCACCAGGGGGCTCAAACATAAAAAAAAAAAAAAAAGATCATGTATATGGCACAGTGTCAGGTAGTGTTTCATTCTGTTATACATTGGGTTGCTATGAGTCAGCCCCATCTGGATGGCACCAAACAAAAAAAGCATAGGTTGAAATAGAAACAAGCAGCAGGAAGTCTGGGAGAGCAAACCATCAGTAACTGAAGACAGCCCTTTGCATTTCACAAATTGAGTTTTTATTGTTAATTTCTGTCTTTATTATAGCAAAATATATAATATATTTTATTTCCTTTAATGAAATAACAAGATCCTAGGATTCTGAAATCAGCTATTAACATTTTAAAAATGTACCCCAAGCCCCAGCATACTTATAAATAAAAACTTTGAGACAGCTGAGGAACTGTAGCCATTTTGGATTTATTCAGTTGGTTTTCAGGCTTTCCTTTGAAATAAGCCACCATTCAATTAGTAGTCAATGGCAAGTTTTCACAATAGTTTAACTGGTAATGTTAAGGCATCAGTATAAAACTCATTACACAAAGAGTTTCAGCTGTCTGCTTTCCCGGCTTATTATTCATCATCATACCTACGATAGGTTCTTTCAAGTCACACGTCCTTTCACATTTATTAACTTAATGAGCCCAAGAAAATGTAAAAGAAATGAAGTTTCAAGAATCCTCTCTGAACATTCTTTGAGATTCTGAGCTGCATTTCACAGAGCCAGGACTGTGAGTAATCTAAAATAAGAGCTGGCGACAGAAACTGGCCAGCTGTTACACATTTACCAGCCCAGCTACATTTTTCCTCCCTCTGGGTCGAATACTTATAAAGGGCCAATCTTAACCTTATTTGGATTAAAAATTTATACCATTCACAGGACAGGGCTTCTCCTAATATTTTGCGTGTTCATTTCCCTAAATCTATATTTATATCGAATACAGGTATCTCTGATGTCCTGTCACATTTTTGTCATTGTGAAATGCTACCATTGAAAATGGGAAAAAAGATCTTTGACCTATTTGCTTATCAGAATGATAAGGTAAGATTCAGTCAGTCTTTGTGATTAAAAACCTATGAATCCACAATTTTATACCCATCAGATCTTGCAAGTTAAGCAGGGTCAGGCCTTGTTAGTACTTGGATGGGAGACAGCCTGGGAACACCAGGTATTATAGGCTTGGGAGAAGGACTCAGCAATCCACTCCCAAAAATCAATATATGGCTGAAAACCCTATGAATATCAGAGAAGCACTGACAATAGTGTTTTGCCTGTTGTGCGCAGGGTCACTATGAGTTGGACACCAACTCGATGGTACCTAGCAACAAAGCATGTTTATATCAAGCTTTTTATTCCTTTAAAAATTGTGAAGTACTGCAAAGATGGGTTGGGGTCCCTAATAACTTTACATGTCTAGAGATTCAATGAAAGAACTCATGGGCTTCAGCACGTAGCTATCCTCACAGCTGAGACACATAACAGTGATGCAGTCAGGATATAGAGATTATAAGGAGGAAAGGCATAAGCTGAGCCCAGAAGAATCAACGCACAGGCTTCTTATGCTTGTCGCCTCCTATGAGTACAGAACCATGTGACAAATGCTTCTGTCCAGGGAAATCCACTAGACATCTAGAAACTGAGGTTTTTATTTGGTATTCATTATGTGGGTACCTCCTGCTTGGCCATTAAGGTTGACTCTACTTTGAGGGAGCAGTTTTCCCTAAGTCATTTCTTGAATGCCTTCCAGCCTCAGGGGCTCATTTTCCAGCACTATATTTGACATAGCTTCTCTGCTATTCATATGGTTTTCAATAGCTGATTGTTTGGGGAGTGGGCTGCCCAGTCCTTCTCCCTAGCCTGTCTTAGTCTGGAAATTCAGCTGAAACCTATCCCTCATGGGTGACCCTGCTGGTGTCTGAGATACCAGTGACATCTAATGCAGAGCCCTAGAAGGAAAGTAGGTATGTAGCATTAACCTAACTGTGTCGTAGCCTAAGGACAGTGAACCAACTTATCTGCTAGAGAATGGTGGGAATGCTCTGGAGATTGAAACTCCCAGACAGACACCAGCCCACCTTCCCAGGAGGCCTTTGTAAAGATAGTCTCAGGCCTGGTAAATTAACTTTTTCTTCACAAAAGGACAATTAGAGTTTTTCTAATTTACAAAAGGCATTATTTAAGTTCAAAGAATAAAGAAAAATATGTCTAGGTGAATTTTTTTATAGTTGAAGCATTTAATATTTGATGATAATACAGATGATGTACATTTCACCATCAAATGTAAAGTAAAAAAGAAAATTCAACAATAGAGTAATATTTTTTTTCTCATCAAAAAATTCCCTTTGAGAAAATTATTAGCTTTTGTAATTAAGGACATTAGGCAGCATTTTCTAAATTTTATCCTATAAATCTATGAGCTGATGTCTTACTCCATGACATACCATGAGACAAGGCAATTTACAAATGAAATGTCTCATTCTTTGGGGCACCTATAAACTCATATTTAAAAACAGAGATTGAAAAATGCTACTTATTCTATTGTGTTTCACATTTAATAATCCTATGCAATGCCCCAAATAAGCAAAATGCTGCCCTGAGCATTGGCTTAACATTTTCTTATAGGTTATAAAATATCTAAATATTATCTTTGCAATTCCAAAGGTATTAAAGGTAATAACCAAAAGCATTTATATTTAATGATGCTTAAAATAATGAGATGTGAGCCTGAATATATGCAAGAGATCTTAATGTCATAGCCAATGTTATTACAATACACCAGAAGTTTTCTGTTGTTGCTATTGTTGTTGTTGTTATAATTTAGGGCTTTATAACTGAAGTGACCACAGTCTAAAACCCCAAATGTTCGAACAATATATTAGTACTTTTCAAATGTCTTGTGAACATGTGACTTTAGATATTAACATTATTGCACTCAATATTATCCTCCTGTCTTAAACCATTTGGTGTTGCTGTAATGGAATACTATAGACTAGGTAATTTATAAAGAAAGAGAGTTGTTTAATGTACAATTATAGAAGCTGGAAATTCCAAAAGCAATGGTGTTGGCATCTGGCATTCATGGAACCTTATAACATGGTGGAAGAGCAGTGAGCACATGCTAGAAAGCATAAGGGACTAGGCTCACTTTTATAACAACCTATTCTTGTAACTGGGATTTAGCTCAGTTGGTAGAGCGCTGCTCTGCAGTCTCTGTGGTCCCAAGTTTGATTCCTAGCACCACAAAAATGGGAGAAGGATGTAGCAACCCACTCCCAAGGCAATCCCAAAACAATCTGCCATTGAAAACCCTATGAAGGTCTCTATGAGTCGGACACGACTGGATGGCACCTAAAAACAACAACATTCTTGTAACAATCGGTCCACTGCAATGATAACTACATTAATCCATTCATGAGAGCTGGTACCCTCACAACCCAGTCACTTATTAGGCACCACCTCCCAACACTATTGTCTTAGAGATTAAGTTTGCAACATGTAAATTTGGCGGGGGGTGGCGGGGGGGGGGCATATCCAAACCATAGCACCTCTCTATTGTGGTAATTTAAAAGCTAGATTTGTCATCCCATAAGACAGCCCTTTGACAAGAGGGCATTACCATCATGACCATAATACACATGTTGATGTTATTGTTGTTAGGTGCCATACAGTCAGGTCCAACTCATAGGGACACTATGCACAACAGAGTGAACCGCTGCCGTACACTGTGCCATGCCCATATATATATATATATTTTTTTATGTTCCAGGCCATTGTTGCAGCCACTGATTTTTCTCATTTTGAGTTGTGCCACGTCAGCAAAAGAAGGTCTCGGGGCTTTACTCCATTCCTATCATTAAGGTTGACTTTACTTTGAGGAGGTAACTTTTCCCCAAGTCATTTCTTGAATGCCTTCTAGCCTGGGTGGAGAACACATTTTCCAGCACTGTATTTGACAGTGCTTCCTATATTCATAAGAGTTTCAATGGCTAATTTTTTCAGGAGTGGGCTGCCAGGTCCTTCTCCATAGTCTGTCTTAGTCTGGAAGCTCAGGTGAAACCTGTCCACCATGGGTGGCCTTGCTGGTATCTGAGATACTGGTGGCATATCTTTTAGCGTCACAGCAACATGCAAGCTCTCACAGCATGATAAGCTGACAGACACATGGGGGAAAGACATACAGTTCCTTTTAAATAAAATGCCACTACATGAAAGAGAAATGGATATATCCTAACTGATGAAGTATTTACCAAAAAAAAAAAAAAAGAGAGAGAGAAGAAGAATGTGTTAGATCCATATAAGATTATTTTAAAGTAGAAGAGACTACAACTAGGCACATTAGCAAATTTAAATCTGTTCCACTTCTTCCAGTCCCCATCCAACCTACCGTTAACCAGATAGGCAGGGCCTTGAGGGCAACTTGACCTCAGCTACAGAAGATTGGAAATTATAATTCTTTTATATATTTGACTTTTATTGCATGTGTATTTGCCCTAAGACACCATCACTAAATAAATAAATCCATACTATTAATAATGTGGCATTACCCATTTAAGAGATTAATTGGTTATAAATCAATCCTTGCTCTGTGGAGGCTTTACTCATGTGACTTTAGATTTCTGGACATTCTTGATGTATACCTAATAAGTGGTCACAGCTTATTAGGAGATAAACTGAAGAACTCAGGTCTTTTCCTAAGACCCCTGATAGAACTTATGTGCTAAGTCAGGCCATCTAAAGCATAGTTTCCAAATATGAGATGAGACAATCCATCTAGCCAATTTTCTTGATGTGGTAGCATTTAAAATGGAAGTCTATGTGTCTAGATCATGTTCTCTATGCTAGGAAGCATAGAGCCTAGCATGTAGGAAAAGCTAAATAAATATTCAGAGGAAGAGAGAGAGAGAAAGAGAGAGAGAGAGAGAGAGAGAGAGGAAGAAGAAGAAGGGGGGGAAGAAGAGGTGAGCCAAAGCTCAAATTTTTGAATAAAATCCATCCTCCTAGCTTTCAAATTCATGCTCCTACCATGACCAGCACCACTATTTTGACCTTGCCCTTTTTATCCAACATATCTTCACCAGTTTGACTACTTGCTCCAGTCATGTCATATCACTTTAAGTTCAGTTGGGAGAAAAAGATCATATAGTAATTGATCACGTAATATGAATAATTACTAACCACAGCAGGGGGTTTGAGTATCAAGGGAATGGCTAGTAAGAAGTAAAGGAAGTGCTAGAGAAGATGTTGCTGTTGTTAGGTGCCATTGAGTTGTGTCCAACTCATAGCGACCCTCATAGGGTTTTCAATGGCAGATTGTTTTAGGATTGCCTTGAGAATGGGTTGCCACATCCTTGTCCCATTTTTGCAGTGATAGGAATCAAAACTGGGGACCTCAGAGACTGCAGAGCAGCGTTCTACCAACTGAGCTAAATCCCATCCCGAAAGAGAAGATAGGAATGGCAAATAGGAAGAGCTGCCAGCCCCCAGGGCCTGTTCTCATAGAACAGGAAGGAGTAGCAGGCGCCCTGGTGATGATACAGCCACTCTGTGATGCTCTCAAGAACCCAGGTTCTTTCTATCTTTCTTCTTTGATCTCTTTAAATTTTTTGTTGTCTTCAAGAGGGCTGCCATGGTGCCAGACATCATTTCTGTGTTCAAACAAGGTAGAAGGGGGGAAAGATGACTCCAGCTATGGTCTTTCTTTTAATCTGGAAAACAAAAGCTTCTTTAGTAGATCCTCGGTCTTCCTCCTATCTCAGTGGTCAGTTAGGTTAAAGGATCTGCAAAAGGGGATGTGAATTCATCTCAAGAATCTACCTGCCAATGTCCATGATGACTCAGCAAGACATGTTGTTGTTGTTGTTAGCTGCCATCAAGTCATGTCCTACTCATAGTGACACTTATAGGGTTTTCAATGGTTCATTGCTTCAGGGTTGTCTTGGGAGTGGATTGCCACGTCCTTCTCCCATTTTTGTGGCGCTGGGAATCGAACTTGGGACCTGGCAGTGCAGCCCTCTATCAACTGAGCTAAATCCCAGCCCCTTAGCAAGACATAAATGGGTACAAATAGGTAATAGGTTAGCCCACTAGTGTTTGTCATTCTATCTTATATGTAAAATCATACTAATTTTTTTCAGTGCCTTTGCTTAACTTCTTCCTCCAATTTGGAAAATCTTTTCTGAATCTTGCTTGCCTTTTTATTTTTTCTATTCATAAAAATAAAGCATACTTACTACATAAAAATTTTAACCATCTTCAAGTCTGATCCCATGTCCCACAAATTCATGAAAAGTTACAAGCAATTCCATTTCTCCCAATTTACCATTCTATAAATTATTTAACTATAAAATTTAATTTATATGAATACATGGTATTGTATTATGTATACAATGTATGTGAAATTGTATTAAGCTGTATATAAGATGTTAATGTGTATATATGGTATGATATATACCAGTAAGGGCCATGTGCTCTTCTAATTACTATATATGCATAGTAATACATATCATAATATACAGCATTATATATAAACAAATATATAAAATCATATATAAGCATATTATATGTAAGCATATTAATCCTCACAACAACCTTAAGACTATCTTATCATCCTCACTTCATAGATAAGAAAATCAAGGTACAGAGAGATTAAGTAAATTGTTCAAGGTCACACAACTAGTAAATGACAGCCAAAGTGTAACATCAGACAGTGTGGCTCCAAACTCTATGCTTGGGATCGTTTTGCTTCTTTGCCTCTTCAAGGATACACTGCTTAACTTTTCTGAGCCTCTGCTTTTTATTATGGAAATAGGAAAAAGAGAAATTTACCTTCATGTGATTGCTTAAAGAATAAATCTAAGAACTAAAATGCCTAAAACTGTTGGCACAAAACAGGTGATTTTTCCCTTCCTTCTGTCACTTCAGTGGCTCATCTTCCCAGTAGTACTTCAATAAACATATAGAAACACCAGCCGACAGCTCCTGGGGACTATCATTCTGTAGGCTAAAAGTCCTGAGGCCCTTTAAAAATTCCTCAGAAGAAGAGAGAAGGGATAGTTTTCTTAAAGATTAACTGACCCTTCATTTTCACATGCTGCACAGATGTGTTAAAGGCTAAGAACTTGAGACATTAATCTAGATTCTCCCTGCCCTGGCATCACCCTGTTTCACCAACAGCACTGCCCCCCAACCCTCCCCAAGCCATGCCTCTTAGTGCCCCATATTCCTTGTGATCATTGCCCTATTAAATGTGTAACACACAGCCACGAGGCATGGCTAACACAGTGTACGCAGAATCAGAGACAAGTTCTTGGCTTTACTTCTAAGAGCTTTAGCTCTTGAAACTCATAGCAAGGGTCATAATTGTGAAAACTCAGGATTCTAATTCCCAAGATATGGGTATTTTGAAACTCAAAAGAAAAATCTCTATAGGAGACTAACATCAATTTTAGGTAAGTTAACAAACTGCAAAGAAAAACAATATGAAGAGATACATAATCCGACCCCTGCAAACAAAATGAAGCATGCCTGGGATTGGGGGATGGGGGATGTTGCTGAGGTTGGGGGAAGGCAGCTTAGAAATCCCTAGGAACCTGAGAAGGGGCTCCATTCCCCACATTCTTAGGTTAAATCCAAGGGTCTGGCATGGGGAATGGGTTTGGACACTCTAGCCAGACACATTTCAGGCTTAAAGGAGAGGTACAGGCCAAGGAGATACAAACCTATTGAGATGCTATCTGCTCTGGAATGGGTGGTGGTCACTGGATAGAAATAACATCGGGGGGTCTAGAGAAGGAGGAGCTGAAGAAGAAAAACACTGTCCTACCTACCTTATGTAGGGCCTAAATAGTTCAGAAGAACTCCTAACAGTTTTCTGAGCTGCCTAGAATTGTTGATATCAAATGGGCCTGGGAGATATAGGAAAAGAGGCAGAGGGAATCAGGGTATCAAAAGCCCTAGATGTGATGGCAAGGTACACAGGACTGTGACACCTCAGTGAGTGAAGCAGAAGAGCACCACCAGCCCACCCTGGTCATCTCCACCTCACAGCCCAGGCCCGAACATGTCAGAGGCCTGTGAAGACCCAAGACACCCTCCTCACAGAAGCCTGGACACTGGTGATGCATCTCAACCACCAGAGCAGGATATCAAAGAGCTAACATGAAAGAAGTCACCACACAGATGGACTTTACTTGAAAATAACTTCCAGTTTTCTGCCATCAGGTAGGAAGATTTTCCACTGCAGGTAGGACTCCATTTAAAGAGAAATATGTGACCTATGAAAACATCATACCTGCTACATGTGTCTTCTTATCTGAAGGTGACAGAGATGGCAAATGTATTATTTGAGAAAATAGTTGCAATTGTTCAACACATTTGATGACGACACTAGAAGGAATCTCTTCTGCCCTATCCCTGCACAAACTCACTCATTCACTCCTCTTCCCTTGAGATTACCACAAGAAATGACTTCCTAACAGAAAACCTCAAAATATTCCAAGTCAAACGTGTGAATCTCTTCTTGTCCCATATGCATCTGAATTCCCATACCTCTTGGACTATAACTTTTGTAGGCACTTATTATAACTTAGCCAAACATATGTGTATTTTATTTACTTATTTATTGATCTAGATTGCACACTTATTCATAACGAAGTAAATGTCTTAGAATTTCTGTTTTCCTTATTTCAGAAATCTTCCCTAATGCATAACCAAACAGAGCATTTGGCACATATTCGTCATTTAAGATTCATTCAGTGAATCTGAAATCAAAAAGCAATTACAGAGTTAGTAGTATTCATAAAATTTATGAAAATTGTGTAACTACACACTATCCCTTGAGGACTCAGATTTATTCAGCAATGCACACTGGTTAACTTTTGATCTCTGGAGCCAGAGTGGATTGAATTCCAGCTCCTCCACTTCAAAGCTGAGTGACCATAGGTAAATTACCCAGCTTCACAGTGCCTCTGTTTTCTTATCTGTAAGATGGTCCTATGGTTTAAATAGGAAGTATCCCTCAAATGTTCAGGTGTTAAGAGACTTGATCCCCAGCTGGCAGTACTATTTTGGGAGATTTTGGAACTTCAGGAGGCAAAAACTAGCTGGAGAAAGTAGATCACTGGGAACAGACCCTTGGGGGTATCCTGCCCTGACCTCTTCTTGTTCTTTTCTCTACTTCCTGGCTGCCATAATGTGAACTGCTCTGTTCTGCCACACCCTACCCACCATGATGAATTAACACCTGCAAAACTGTGATCCAAAATAAATAATTCCTCTCTTTAAGCTATTTTCTGGCAGTTAGTCACAGCAATACAAAAGTAACTAATATAGAAGGGGATAATAATATCTACTTCATAAGATTGTTTACACAGATTCTGTTTAAATTTGTAAGGTGCTTAAAACAGTGTCTGGCACAAAGTAGGGGCACAATAAATCTTTTATAAATTACTAAGGAAACAAAAATCCCAATCCCCTAAATATTTACCATTTACAATCAGCATAATTTGGAACTTAACTGAAAAGAATCTCTGAAAGCACATTTTAAAAATTCAAAATTGAATGCAATTACTTTTATCCAATTTATAACTCTGAAATCAAGGTTCAAACTTTCAAGGAGAAAATGGCTTACCACATATAGAAGAGATGACAACTACTTACATTGCTATGCCACTTCCCTTGCCATCTCACTGTTCACCAATCATAGCATTGTTTCCTTCTATGCCTCAGGTTCACCCCCAGAACTGTGGTCATGATGTTTTCTACCTGTTCGAGTTTATCCAAAGGATGAAGCTAAATATCATTGCAAATGTGCCACCCTCACACAAAAGGAAGCCAACTGAGAACTAAGCTAATCATCAATTTTACTGGTAATTTTAATTAGAACACCATTCGAGAGGTCTATAACAGTGTTGATTTTCAACTCTTCTCTGTGAGATTATTGTGATTTCTGCTTTTATCAACCCAAGAGCTGAGGCAATTTACCCTAGCCACTTACCCTTCGAATGTGGTGGGCAGAATTCTGGGATAGTCCTCAAGATCCTTGCTCTCTGGTGTGCACACTCAGTGTAATACCCTCCCCTTGGTGTGTGTGAGGCCTGTGAATATGTCATTCCTGTTATTAGGTGAGGCTACATGACAAAAATGAGAGAATTTTGAAGACATCATTAAAGTCATTATTATGAGTGGAACTAACCCAGACAAATGAGCATTTTAATGGAAAGTTTAGAGGTCAGAGTCACAAGAAGTCTAAGATAGCAGCCACAGCTTTCATGTGGACTTTGAGTAAGCAAACTGCCAGGTTGTAGAATAGGCCATCCAGCAGATGTTGGCCACAGCCTTAGAGAATTAATGGCCTCAGTCCTCAAGGAACTGAATACTGACAACAATCAGAGGACTTGGAAGAGGACTTGGAGGCCCAGATAAAATTGAAGCCCTTGGCAACTCATTCACTGTAGGTTTGGGGCACCCTGAGAAGGAGACCCCCTAAATATGCCTGAACTTGTTGTTTTAGGTGCTGTTGAGTCAGGTTTGACTCATAGCAGCCCTATGTACAACAGAGGGAAACACTCCCCAACGCTGTGCCATGCCTGGCACCATGTCAGTGCTTCTCTGCTATTCACAGGGTTTTCAATGGCTGATTGTTTTGTGATTGTTTCAGGTGTGGGCTGCCAGGTCCTTCTCCCATTTTTGCAGTGTTGGAGATTGAACCCAGGGCCTCCTACAAACTGGGAGATAATGAGTTTGCATTGCGTTAACCCACTAAGTTTGTGGTGATTTGTTATACAGCAGTAGAAAACTAATACAGGTTCCTAATATATTGTCCTTTTGTATAAATTAGGTGCTTTGGTTCAGTCTGTCTAAATATTTACTTTTCACTCAACCTTGAATGAGTAGTCTATTCCATAGTGAATTATCTTTCTCAAATGAAATTTTCATATTTTCCCACGGCAAAAAGAACAATACATTCTTTAAGATGCCTTCAGCTTCCTGGAAAACTTGGGCTATTCATTTTGTGACATGATCTCTAAAATCAACTTCTACCCCTAAATATAAATGAACAAATTAACTCCTGCCAAACTGTCTTTTTTTAAAAATTTAAATGTTAAACCTATTGTTTTGCCAAATGAGGAAAAAATTAAGACACTCCAAAAGTCTTCCTTTGAAAAACCTTTCCTCCCAGCCACACTAAATTAAAATTAAATCTCTGAAAATTAGCACCACCCATTCCACTAACAAGAGCCAACTTTGGCTTAGGCCCTGTTGCAGTCATTCGTTTTTCTCCTGCATTCCAGTCTTGACAAGACTTTTTAAAAATGTGTGCAACAGTGTTCTAATTCTCATGAGATTTTCTCTTGGGGTCAACTTCTCATAGCATTCTAAATAAAGATTTTAGGTCAATTTTTTCATAGAAGCATAGAGGGACCATACATCGACTCAGGGAGATAGAATCATTAGCTTATGAATCTAGAAATAACCCTTGTCTCACTTATTGATTCCCAGCCCTGAAGTATCTGTTTGCACATTTCTGTTGTCAGGGGCTCACTGTTCCCATGTCAGTCAGTCTCTTCCAGTTTGGACAGCAATTATAAATTGTTGTTGTAATTAGTGACTCAAAATTATTCTTTTAAAACCTCTTAGTCTTTCCAATTAAAAGGAATCCTATATTTAGTGATTAACCATAACGAAGAAAAACAAAGAGTGTAGAAACTCATTTCCTTATCTGTTTCCACTGATAGAGAGTGACATAGCCAACCTTTTGGACTTCAGCTCCCATTTCCACATTCCCATCATCCCCAGACTTTGTTTTGGCCAATCCCAAACCCACAACAGGACAGATCTCATAATATAGTGGGCTGATAGTAAGATTACAGGCTGATTAAGCAGTTTCCCAAGGATGAGACCAATGAAAGAGATATAGGTAGTGAAGTAGTTCAATAACATTTCTAAACTCTGTGATCAAAGCCCCTGCACTGAATGAAAGCAGGGTCACCAAAGGCTACTTTCAACACACCAGGCCACCTAACACGTTAGAAGATGGTTCCCAGCAAGAGAGGCGAAGGACAACTACCACCTTCTCTTGACAATCTCTCAAACAGACAATACTTACTGAGCATCCACCATGCTCAAGTGGACATGATTGGCATCTTCTGCACAGGGTTTAGGGAAACAAGACATGAACAGAGGACATTTTATGAAAGCAAAGTTGGTTTATCAACCAACCCAAGACAGCGTTGTGACAGAGGCTCTATGGTAGTACATGACTCTTTCATTCCAACCACTGAGTGTTCACTGTGTCACATGGTATAGTGTGACTATTTCCTCTGGGTTGGATGAGACTATCATTGTCTTAAATCCATTAGCTATTATGACCTACAGAAGACCATGGCCATGAATTAACTACACTGATAGCTGGGCCTATAATAGAAGAGGGCCTACTAGCATTTCTTCACAGAAAGAGCATGGAGGCTCATGAGAAATGGCCTTCACAAGATGGCCTGTTGGCATGCCCTCATGTAGGGAGAGAGGGGGTCACAAGACCCTCAAAGTCCCTTTCCCCCTGAGATGCCTTCCACCACTGTATAGGTGGTAGATGGCAGAGTTGGGGGAGTACTCCTTAGTAGGACTCTTTGGTGATACAACTGCCCATGGGGCTCATCAACAGGACTTCTCAGAGGGATTTTTCCTGGTGGTATAGCTGCCCACAAGTACTGTCCATGAGTCACCCATACTTCTGTAAGCAACCCCAATAAACTCATTGGTTCATCAAGTTGGATGTGATGGGAACCTTTCTTTGGTCTGTCTGCACCTTCTCTATCTGGGATGAATGGACACTAACTTTAGGTCTCCCCAGGAAAAGTAGTTCATGAACACACAGTCTCCCTCTCTGAAAGCCTATAAAGATCTCCAAGGCAGTCCCAAACCCCTGGTTCTTCAGGTGACAGTGATACAGTTCATGATACCAGCACTCAGTGCTGTATGCTCCTTCTAGGTAACTCAGCAAAGACTGCACATTATTTTGTACAGCATTCACGTGAATATGTATCACCTCTCATGTCTCACTATAATAAGGCCACCCCTATTTATCTTCTTGATAATTTCATTTCTACTATTGTGGGAAAAAGTACAACTGACTGGCTATCAGCTGAGCTCTACACCCCTTTACTTTCATACCAAGAGTCTAGCCACCATTTATGGAATGCCAAATACTTAATATTCATAACATTTACTTTTTATAACAACTCTGAAGAGTGGATATTGTGATCTCCATTTTATAGGTATGGAAACAGAGGTTCAGAGAAATAGATGGCTTACCCAAAGCTAGGAAGGAAAACTAGATATGCATACAGGACGTCTGAGCTACAGCCTTGTCAGTTGTATAATCATGAGCAATGGCTTGCTTTATTCATATCTCAATTTCTTCTTATGCAAATGAGAAATAAAAGTACTTATTTGTGCTTAAAATGAGATAGTAGACATGAAATTATAAAGCAAAACCCAAATGTGAGCATTGCTAATGTGGTAATTTCTATGTAACTATCACATTACATTTTGTAGGTTTTATAATGGCATTATTTCAAACAGCAAGTATATTTTAGTACAAACCACACATTATTCTATTGGAATTTTAATGTATACTTGCACTAATGATTTAGCCAAATTTCCTTTTGTGGCTCAAAAATGCCAGCATATTGTAATATTTTAGTAACTACAAAATAAAAAGCATTTATATGCTCCTAGAAACAAACAAAAACAATCAAGATCTAAATCCAGAAAACATTTTTGTGCATCTCTTTGCTCTACTTCAAAGATACAATGGAGCTAGGATAGATCTCAAAAAAGGATGTTAAACTTCAACAAGCACACTTCAAGTACTTAACTATGTGCCAAACGCTGTGCTAAGTCATAAGGAAACTGAGATAAATAAGGCAGAGTCCCTGACTTCAAGTAGTTTATGGCTAAAAATAGGCAGTTTCCTTCTGGAAGAAATAATACTCTGCTAATAAGCTTCTGGATACAGTAAGAATAAGAAAATCAGAAAATTGGCCATATGGCTTCTACCCAAAAGAGGATTATATTATTAGTCTACTTTGTGGAATGAATTCAAAGTTATAGAACCTGTTTCTCTGGTGATTGTACATTTTGAAAAAATAAATATCAGTATAAGAAGAGTTTATACAACTCATAAATAATACATGAGAATTGAGCTATTAATGGAAACTAAAACATGTTAGCATATATCATTTAGCTCTTGAGATTGATGTCATGGATTTTATTCAGGCCCTTCTACAAACCCCAGTTCTATTGTCAGTGAGAGAAAATTGTCATGGCTGAATCAAAAAGTGAATGATGAGTCTTTCATTGTATATTAAGTAATATTTAATCATGAGAGATCTTTAGAGGTTTAGGTAGGATATTCTCACCATTCCAAAATTAAAGAGAAGTAGAAAAAATTCCAAACCTGTCTATATTAGTGTTCCAAAACTATCACAAAAGGCAACAATTTACAGCATTAAGTGGTCAGTGGTGCAATTACCTATACTTAAACCTAGAGGTGCACATAGGTTGAAGAAGCTGGGAGTAGAGGCTACCAGTTAATTATGGCACATACCCATTGAACATCTATGGAGCATATTCAGAATATTCTCAAGATGCATAGTGCAAATTCTGCTTTACATGCTTTTCTACTTATTTGTAACTAATTAATTTACAGTAAGTTTTTGGCTTTAAAGAAATTTGCCATGCTGGTATCACACTGCATTTTTTATATTAGATCACATATGTGTATTTCTGGAAACTCCCACAGTTAAATACATGCATCAGTCAGGTGGTACATCTGCGTGTCAGAGAAACCAGTGGAAACAAACTCAGGGAGAAAAGATTGTCATTTGCTGTTAGAGGGTCAGTGTTGGTGGGGCAGGTGAGGCAGCAGTGGGACCTATGGCAAAGATCCTCCCTTGGTGACCAGGAAGCAGAGAGAGTAACCAGAACAACAAATCCCTATGAAAACCTCCAAAAGCCCTCCCACAAAGACTTCTTCCGAAAAGCTGGGTCCTGCCTCCCAAAATTCCATAACCTTCCAGGACAAGGCCACCAGCTGGGGATCAAGCATTCAAACACATGACCTTGGGAGGATATTTTAGAATCAAACCATAAAAATACATCTTGTTTAAACAACTCAAACATTGTCATTTCCATCATTGACTAAGGCATATAACTGTTTATTTTACCTATAAAACATACACCCATGCACACACATACATACAATATGAGTACTGAATTCTATAAACTGAGGTGCTTCTTTATGGTATAAATTCAAGTGAAGAATGCTCAACCAATGACAGAAGTAAATAACATTTGCATCCTTATTACACATCTAGGTGGTCTTTCAATAACAGAAAAGTATTCTTTTGCAACTAGGCACTGTTTCCACACATAATCAATATGAATGGCTGCCAGTATATTCAGTCAGAAAGCCTGGTGCTCAACAGTCAAGCAAAGTTAGTACATCAAGTGGTCACATCATAAACACAGGTAAACCTGGGAACTGAAAATAATATGTATACTGACATTGCCTGCAGCTGTACCATTGTGGCTTCTGATCCTGTCAGATCTCAGAAGCTAAGCAGGGTTGGCCTGGTTAGTACTTGGATGGGAGACTGCCTGGGAACACCAGGTGCTGTAGGCTTGGGAGAAGGACCCAGCAACTCACTTGTAAAAGTCAATCAGCAATTGAAAACTCTACAAATAGCAGAGAAGTATTGACAATAGTGTTTCACCTGTTGTATGTAGGGTCACTATGAGTCGGACACAGTCTTGATGGCACTGAGCAACAATAACACTAACATTAATAATAATAGCAAAAATAAACTCAATTATGAATAATTATATCTATTACTTTTAATGGAGTTGAGGTTTAGTTCAGTTGGCACAGTGCTTGCTCTGGGCTGAGGCCCTGGGTTTGATCCCCAGTACTGCAAAAATGGAAGAAGGATTTGGCACCCCACTCCTGAAACAATACCAAAAAATCAGCCATTGGAAACCCTACGCATAGCCAAGAAGCACTGACATAGTGCCAGACATGGCACAGTGTCGGAGAGTGTTTTGTTCTGTTGTATATAGGGTCGCTATGGGTCAGACCTGACTTGATGGCACACAACAACAACAATTACTTTTAAACATCTATTACTTGATACTTTACAATACATCATTGTTCTTTTATATTTTGACGTTAAAAATACTATCACATATTAGCTTAGAATGACTAAATGAAATTTCAAAATATAGTTGGAACACAAACCCAGATTGCCTAAATACAATGCCTTCAAAGTTGAATTGTACTATCTCTGAAAAGGGCTATTATATTTTGCCTTAAAATATAGTGATTATGGGCCAGGAGTGATGTTTCACACCTATAATCCCAGCTACTTAGGAGGCAGAGGCTGGAGGATCGCAGATTCGAGGCCAGAGGCAGCCTGTACATTTAGCAAGACTCTGTGTCAAGATAATAAATAAAAAATGGACTAGAGGTGCAGCTCAGTGGTAGAGCACTTGCAAAGTATGTATGAGTCCCTGGATTCCACCCCCAAGGACCACAAAAAAATTATATATACATATATATGATTATGAGAAAGAAATAAAACTTTGTTTTTAATCTTGCTTTGGTTTGTTTTTGCTTTCCTTTGCTTGTTTAAAAAAATACTTCTCATCCTCATGTCACCTGAGTTTAGGGGTCCATTCTAGCTCATATTAAATTTAAGTAGAATTCTATGATAAGGAGTATTTTACATGCAACGTCACAACGTCACAAGATGCCAAGTTTCATCTAAACAGTTTGGAGCATTGGAGCCATTATACTGTCCACCTCTAGACACATCAGGTTTACTCCTTAGCTGTTCCTTCAATTTTCCTTTAAGCTTACCAAGAAATTTCTTACCAAGAAATTTGTCTAAACTTTCTATGAGTTTAGGATCATAGGACAGTGGAAACAATGACCAAAGCCAGAGACTCTTCTTAATGTATTTGTCATCTCCAATCCAATACCCATCCCCTAGGTCCCTGACTATCATACCACCACCACCACACACAGGCACACACACACACACACACACACACACACACACACACACACACACACACACACACACAAAGAGCCATTAATTGTTTTTCATCTGAAAAAACAGGAACACCACAGTTTTGGTTTAATACATGAAAGAAAATTTTAACATAGCTGAGAATGTAAGATTATTCCAAGTTTTGGGTGAAGGAAAGACAAGCCAATGATATGTCTTTAATTGTAGCAAACATTTATTCAACAAATATTCAAGGAGCACATTTCAGTTATAGATCCCCTTGAAGAAAACAAGAATGCAACAGAATGAGTGACAAATATCTAAAGGTGCATTAAAGGAGATTCTGGCATGGCCCTAAGTGGAAGATGCTAAGCTCATGGTTTATCCCAAAATAAAAGAATAAAAATAAAGCAAATACCATCTAGAACACATTGAAATATCTGATTTTAAATTAAAAATTAAGTGTAAGTCAGCCACTGTGATATGGGACTTGGGGGGCTGAGGCAAGAGGATCAGAGGTTCAAGGCCAACCTGTACAACTTAGAGAGACCCTGACTCAAAAAAGAATTTAATGAAAGGTGGGTGGGAATGGGGCTTGTAGCACAATGGTAGAACACTTACCTGGCATGAGGCCATGGGATCAATCCTCAGTACCACGAGAGAGAGAGAGAGAGAGAGAGAGAGAGAGAGAGAGAGAGAGAGAGAGAGAGGCAGACAGACAGACAGACAGACAGACACAGAGAGCTGGGGGGGGAGTCTATTCATTTCCTGTTTTATTTGTAACTGATGTCACAGTATAATTCTATATTCGCTTTGCAAAGCAACAAGATCTAAAGCCTTGGCAAAATAAGCATTCTGACCACTCAGTGTGTTTTAGATTCTTTCCATTGCTGGGATGTGAGAGGCTAGCAAATAATGTTCCCAACACTCTTGTGACCCCTCCCCCGTCTTTCCTCTTCTCCCTAACAAGGTTAGTCAGATTCGTGCAGATTCCTATGTTGAAAAGAACCCCTTATCACTGCCTGCTGATCGCTGTTCCAGCCCCGGACAATGAAGGTTCATCCAAAAGCGCCGCTTCCTTTCTGCTATTGACAGGAAACCATGCCTGTGACAGACATGAATGCCTCAAGCAGTGCCTGGTGGGCCAGCAGCTGGAGATCTGGAAGAAAAACAATTTCTAAACCTGGTGTTTGTACAATAAAGTATCAGGTGGTAATGAAATAGGAAAGCTCATTGGGAATTTCAGAAAATATTCATTATCACTATAATCTTGCCTGGGCCGTATAGAGAATTGTGATATACAAAAAAAGTTAAAACTGCAAAAAATTTAAAAAAATATATTTTTTAGGCTAAGACACCTTGGAACTTGGAAACTCAGTATGTAAAGAAGTGTAATTAGTTAGGTTCCATAATAGAATGATAAATATATGTAAATGGCCTAGCTCTTCTAAAAGACCTGCTAGAAGTGAGTTTCAAACTCTTCTGAATTTTATGGTGAGTTATAGAAGAATGGGCTGAGGTTTAGCTCAGTTGGTAAGCTCTGAGGCCCTGGGTTCGATCCCTAGCACCACAAAAATGAGAGAAGGACCTGGCAGCCCATTCCCAAAACAATCCTGAAACAATCAGCTGTTGAAAACCCTGTGAACAGCCAAAAAGCACTGACATAGTACCAGGTATGGCATACATAGACTTGCTATGAGCTGGACCCAGCTCCACACCAGCCACCAACAACAAAAGAATGATTTGGGTCCCCACTCACTCTTAGAAATGTACATCAAATGCCTTTAAAATGTTACCAGGGAACAGTTAAAATGCGAAACACCAAAAATTGATGTGCTCTGTATATTTTGCTTCCATCTATCACTTTTCATCCGTATTACTTAAAAGAAATAAATTGATTGTTAGGTTTGTTTAGATACCTGATTGGAGACAGAAGAAAACAAGGAAGCACATCTTTGATGAACTAAAATTGAGGAGCTGAGGAGACAACATAGATGGAAATGACTATTATGTAATTAGGGCTTGGGATCCAGATTTTTCCAGAAAGTTATGAGCTAACTAACGCAGTAAAACAAGGCCTGAAAAAAGACACAAACGTAAAAACAGAGTCTCAAAAACACTACATATGGATGAAGAAATGAGAAGAAAAATAATTTTGCTGGATGCATATCTATTTAAAAAGAAAATTCAAAAGAATATAATAAACCTAGTGGCAGAGGGATGAACAGTAACACGGATGATAGAGAGAGGTTAAAAAAAAAAGCTCTGAGCAAGTAATTAAAAATAATTTTGCAAGTAATTTGAAAATTGGCAATGTTTTAATATTTGAGAAAACAATTTTAGTAGACTAATGACAGCCAAGGGAGAAGGACCTGGTAGCCCACTCCCAAAAACAATCAGCTATTGAAAACCCTGACAATAGCGCCAGGCATGGCACAGTGTCGGGCAGTGTTTCTGTTGTACGTAGGGTCACTGGCACCCAACAACAACAATAAATGACAGCCAAAGCCAGATGGTCCGAAGAAGTAGATTGTCAATGAGTTAGTAGGAAGACAGTGGAGAAAATACGAGCAGATAATCCTTTCGTGGAATTAACAGGGGGAAAAAAAGGCAGGCAGAAGTTTGCAGAGGAGAAAGGGAGGACGATGTCTGGCTGCTACAAAGGGAAAGCTCAGATGGGAAGAATTTGACCTTTGTACAGAGAGAAAGAAGGTTAGAAGTAAAACAGGAAATCTGCCTGTGGTCCTCAAGAAAACAAAACAAAACAAAAAAATCTGTAAGAAAAATTAAAATTCCAAGGAACCGAGAATTAAGATTCAGGCCGTTGTTTAGCGCACTCACGTAGGCCGGCCCCACCAGTCAGCATTTAGGAATTCCCTACCATCTGAAACAGATGTTAACTTTGAACCTGTGATTCAGGCAGCAGCTCTGTTTGTTTGCTTTTCCTTTGCTGAGAGAATCTGTGCATCCTGTGGTAAACCAAAGGCATCCCTGCCCTCCCCTGCCCTTGGTCCCCCTCACCCCGCCCCTCAGCCCACACCGCCCCTCCCTTTTCGTTTTATTTCCCCCCCTCAAACTGAGTTTGTCTTGGAAATTCTAACCTAGCAAATTGAGATTATTAAAACAAGCTAGGCAAATATCGCTAGCAATCAAGGAGGGTTTCATTCTATTGGAAATAGTAGCCACATTTTTGAAAAGAAAGAAAAGTTCTTGAGGAAATGAAGATAAAACTTGATTGCTGAAAGCCTGCCTGGTGGTCCAGTTTCCTGGGTCAACAAATTGGCCCAAACTCTCAGGGTTTCCTGAAGAATAAAAAGTTACAGAGGCAATCTGCTGAATCACTGGAGAAGAGAAAGCTTCCCAGCTTCAGGCTGAAGCAAGTGACATTAACCCTTAATTAAGACCCTTAATTAAAAATGGAACCCAAACATGGTATGCAGTGGGATCTGATAAATGCAAGATACAAGCATTTTCTCAGAAATAGCACACACTTTAGGATCTTCATGTCTGTTTCTTTGCTCCTGTCAACTTCAAAACTTTTCCCTGCCTTCCTTTCCTGTTGAAATCTTCCCCAACTTTAAAGCCTACCCACTATGTCCTCCATTCAGCTCTGTAAAAGCCATAAAATGGAGTCTTTTCCTGAAACAACAGGATCTTTCATCTCTATAATAAGGACTTAATATTAGGAGTTGTGCACTGGTGACAGTTACATTTCTCCGCCTTTCTCCTTGCTACCCCAGGCATTCAATGACTCTATACTTGACAATATTGCTATATATTTATATATAGATATATTTGTGTATATGCATATAGTGTGTGAATATAGATACACGCCTGCAGCTGTAGCCCTGTGGCATCCGATCCCATCAGATCTCGGAAGCTAAGCAGGGTCGGGCCTGGTTAGTACCTGGATGGGAGACCACCTGGGAACACTAGAAGCTGTAGGCTTGGGAGAAGGACCTGGCAACCCCCTCCCAAAAATCAATCTGCCATTGAAAACCCTATGAACAACAGAGAAGCACTGATAATAGTGTTTCCCCTGTTGTACAGAGGGTCGATATGAGTCGGATACTGACTCGACGGCACCTAACAACAACAACATATAGATACACATGTATATGTGCATAATGTGTATGTATACACATAAATATACACACATCTACATGTGTGTGCATGGCAATTTTAGCCAGGCGCTATACTACTTGCCTATAATCTCAGCAACTGGGGAGGTGGAGGCAGGAGAATTGTGAGTTCCAGGCCACAGGTGACCTGCACAACTTAATAAGACCTTGTCTCAAAATAAAAAATAAAAAAGGGGCTGGGGGTGCAGCTCAGTGGTAGAGCACTTGCCTAACATATATGAGGCCCTGGGTTCAACCCCTAGTACTAATATGTTTATGTGTATGTGTGTGTGTGTGTGTGTGTACAGATAGATAGATAGATAGATAGATAGATATAGTTTTTCTTTAACTGGTATTATTTGTTTATATGTAGCATGTCTCTTCCTGCTATAATATAAGATGCATGAACCCTGGGATTTTGTTTCACTTCCAAATATATGCCCAGATCTTTGAATACTGCCCAGCATATATGGGCACTCAGCATATATTTGTAGAATTAATCAATAAACTCACCAATCATTTTGTTTAATCTTCATAGTAATTTGTCTAAGAGATAATTTGTACTTTCTTCTGACAAAAATTAATTTCTCATTAATATGGGAAAATAAAAGATAACACAAAATTAACATGTATATTAGTATACATGTAGTATAAATAATCCAGGCCCTTTTGATGGCCAAGCCCTACTCTTTCCATTTACTATCAGTTACACCCCTTTCCACAGGCTGCCTTGGATTCTTCTGTCCTTACCTATCATGCTCATAGGACTGTGAGCTCCCTGGAATAGTCCTCACTCCTATGTTTCCCCTCCTACAATCCCCACACCTTGAAGATAGCAGCTGTTCATCAAATGTTCCTTGAGTTTAACTTGAACTTTCTCATTTCAACTCTAAGAAGTAGCTAGATCTGTGACTTATTCTTAAAATATTTGCTCACAAAAGGACTATATAGTTTTTCTCGGCTAAGCCAAGGTAAGTAATCTTGCTCTCAATTAAATGACCATAGGGCAGAACAAGGAGACAAATCACATATCTGTAAAAACAAATTAACCTTCTGGTTGCAAAAGCAACAGCTGTCTCCTCGTGACCACCGAGTCGACCAACACAGGTGTTTGCCCCTGGAAGGCAAAAGCGCCTGAGGCTTTTCCTTTCTCCCGTCTCCGCCGGGGTCCCGAGGGCCACAGGAGTCTGCGACCTTCACCCGATGGTCCCGAGTGAACTGTGTTTAGTATCTGTGTGCACGGCAGCGCCGCCCGTCCAAACCTGCAGGCCGGACCGGGAGGTGCGTGCCCCACATAGAGTTGGCGCCTGAACAGGGACATCACATAGAAGTGGGGGACCCACATGGAATGTGAATAAAGACCCTCATCCTGAGAGGGGACCCTGGAAAAGGAGAAATCCCATCCCGAACAGGGAATGGAAAGGAAAAACAAAAAGTCCTCTCCCGAGAAGGGTGCATGGAGCAAGAGGAGAAACAGCTGTGCTTCATGGAGAGCCAGACAGAAAGCCATACCGGAGGCCATGAGGACAACCAGCAGGAACTATGAGCAACGGACGGAAGGCCAACCAGTCCATCTGTAACAATTGAAGTAAGCGCCATTTTGAGAGAACACGTGGTCAGGATTAACTGTATGCAGCCCTAGGCAGGGACCCTAAGTCTGAGGACCAGTCTGCACAGGTGCATAGGGGAGGCATACACTTAGGAAAGACCACCAGAGAGAATAGAATAACAAGAGGACATTTTAGGAGGAGGAGACAGTAAGAACATTTTTTTGTGATGGCAGAAAGGTTAGAGGATGCATGTGCAAATCGGCCAATAGACCCATTTGTCTAGAGACTTTGGCAGCCCCTGAGTGACCATAGTTGCTAGATGCTTCTATGTTCACCAGCATATGCCCGTTCTAAAATCTGGGCTTTCAGCAGTACAGTTTTATGAATGAATTAGTTTCTGTATGCCTGTTGCTACTGTAACAAATTATCACAAAGGGAGTGGCTTAAAACAACACAAATTTATTACCTTGCAATCCTATAGGTCAGAAGTTCAAAATAGATTTTATGGGACAAAACTTAGGGGCCCAGCAGGATCCAATTCTTTCTGGAGGCTCCAGAAGAGACTCCTTTTCTTGCCTTTTCCAGGTTCTAGAAACTGCTTACATTCTTTAGCTAGTTGTCTCCTCCCATTCTCAGTGGGCTATCAGATCACCATAGCCTCTCTTTCTGTAGGTCATTGATCTTTCTCTGATTCTCCTTTGCATTCGCTCACCTCCTTCCCTCTTCTCTCTTTTATAAGAATCCTTGTGATTACATCAGATCCATCCAAACAACCCAGGATGTGATGTTTTTTTCTGTATCAACTTGACTGGGCCATGGTACATTTTCTGGATGTTTCTGTGGCATTGTTTATTGAATGACACTAGTGTTTAAATCAGTGTACTCTGAGTATAGCAAATTATCCTCCATAATGCAGGAGAGCCGTATGGAATCAGTTGAAGATTTTAATAGCAAAAAAGTTAACTTCTTCAGAGCAGGAAAGGAGTCTATGAGGAGACTGCCTGGGTCTCCAACCTTCTGACCTACCTCATCAGATTTTAGACTCATCAAGCCTGCAAAATCATGTAAGCCAATTCCTTAAAACAAATCTTTCTCTCTCTCTCCATATATATATATATATATATATATATACATATATACATATATACATATATGTATGTACATATATGTATATATGTATATATGTATATATGTATATATGTATACACATATATGTGCATATATATGTATATATGTGTGTGTATATATATATATATATATATGCACATATGCACACATTCATCCAATGCTTTCCACTTTTCTGGAGAACTCTGACTAATTCATGGGATAATTACTCCATCTCAAGATCTTTAACTCAATCACATCTATAAAGTCCCTTTTGTCATGAAAGTAACATACTCACCAATTCCAGAAATTAGGACATGAACATCTTTATGGGGAGCAGTATTCTGCCTATTATACCATGCAAAAAACTTTATCAGTTAACATTTGAACCATTACTCATCTTGAAAAATAAGGCACCTAACCCTGTATACTAGCCTTACATGCACGAAAAAAATGAAAGGACCTGAATGACAACATTGTGAAAAATAGTGATACTAGATTTTTAGCAAGTAAATTTTAAATAACATAGTAAGGATAATGTTATATTTTCCCTTTACCCAAATGTACCATTTCTATGGATAATAATCTACAGAATGAAAAAAGAAAAGGTTCTGGAATTTCTGGGACTCCAATAGTACAAAAAAAATTGAAGTCTCCAAGTCCTTTTTTTTTAATAGTGCTACTTCGAGATGTTTGCAAATATAACTAAACGTACCATGTGTTGGTTCCGCATTGTTCACACATGTGGAGATGTTGCAGAGATAAACTATTTAGAGATAGATCTAATAATGAAAAATGAATATTCTAATTAAGATACTATAGTTTACATCACAAAACTACTGCTGTTCCATATACCATACAATTTTCTACTTTTATCCCTAGGAAAACTTTTGGAACCCTTACATAAAACATAATCATGCTTTTGGAGAGCAACTTTTGCTTCAAGTAATGGTTTTAACTGATAAGGAATCTGGACATTTACTCTCCTTCCACAGTGATTCTGATTTTCCCCATCTTTTCATATTTCTAAGTAGGAAGTGGAAAATCTTTGATCCATACCATCTGTTTGCCTCATCCAGTAGTGCATTCCAATCTCTGCAACAGAAGGCTCATAACAACCTGCCAATAAAATTCCTGGGATTGTCAAGTCACAGGATATTTGTGAAAAAGATTAAGAAGATTTTTCATGGTTAAATTCCTTACACACACACATATACCCTCTCTCAGAGCACCACTGGCTGGCAGTAACAAATTTCAGGTAAAACTGGAAAATGCCACACAGAGAGAGCTTTCAATAACTTATTCTATAAACAGGCAGTTTGCTGGGTCGGAATCCCTGACTCACTGAGCTGTGGGATAGGAATCTGGCCTTCCATTTGCATTCATTTAAATCGCAATTAGCTGGTGGCAAGTCACATCCAATTTAGTACATTCCATAAAGAATGGAGAGCCAGCCTGCCACAAAACATGTCTGTATTGAAGCCACAGTAATCAGACTTTGTGTTGAACTCAAATAGTTGTTGTTGTTAGGTGCCCTTCAGTCAGGGGACCCTCCTAGGGTTTTCAATGACTAATTGTTTCAGGATTGCTTTGGGAGTGGATTGCCATATCCTTCTCCTAAGAGCCCAAACAAGGTCACAGCAAAAATATGTACAATTCCCAAACCCTCATAATGGTTCAGAAGCTGCTTTCTAAAACAAGAAACCTTGTGTCGTAGCATTTGCTGAGCAGTTACCAGAGGCTAAATTAAGAACTCGAAATACATCATCTCAATTAAGTCTCACAACTACTCTATAAATTGCATCCTATTATTTGCTCTACTGCTCATCTGGAGAAATTGAGAGTGAAGGGTTAAGTAATTTGTCCAGAGACCGTGTTTACAGAACCTAGAACCAGGATATAAACTCAGACAGCTTGTCTGAAGAGTCAGCATGCTCAACTACTGGACTTTGCGTTTGTACCAAGAAGTTATCCTTCCTTCCTCTATGAAAGAGTCACTCTTGATACAACATTGACTATGAATGGATTTTCCACAGGGTGGTGAGAATAGATGTGCATGATCCCTCCACCTACACTCAACTAGCCTCAGGGAACAATTTTACAAGATGGCTGGCTGAATCTGGGTGGAGCTGTTGGTTCTAAGCCAGAGTAAAAATATTGGCTCACTTGGGGACGAATCTGAATCTTGGACTCATTAGCATAATGCTTTAATGAAATAAACTGGAATGCCATAGTCATTGTTATAAATAATCTGTCTAATTATCTGAAACCACATGCTGCAAAGGAAATGAATAATTAATTTAAAACAGAAAAGCTCTCTTCCTTATGGTATACAATATGAAACCCTTTAGTTATATTTTTCTATTTTTCTTTCCTGGAGCAGTAAAATTTCCAGTGTTGTTAAGTATATTGAGTCCCTCTGAAAATTCACATTATATTGCCTTCAAGTACCTCTAATCTCTTCAAAATGCCCAATAATAGTTTTATAGTTTGTTGTGAGATCAGCACTAAAGAATAGGAGGAAGTTCTCCATGTTGCATAAATGTTGTGCTCTCTTAAGTGATACAGTTTCCCACAGAAACCTTGATCAAAGGATTTTATTAAAGATAATATACTGCTTTTTTAAAAAGTGCTGATGGCTTCTTATCGATAAGAAAGAACCAAAGGACTGCTCAATTAGTGCTTGTCACACACCCAACTGTTCCTGTTTCTTTCCAAAGAATGGAGCAATGGCTGCCTGGCAGAACTATTCTTTCAATCAAATTTTGCCTGTCATTTTCCAGGTTTGTCTCACATTAGGAAGATGCAAAAAAGGAATTTACATTGCAGAGTACAGAGCTCCTCTCAGGATAAGAGCTTGTATCATTTTGCAGCTCAGTGAAGTACCAGAAGAATCATTCTATTTATTTATTTATTTTCTTTCTTTCTTCCTTTCTTTCTTTCTTTCTTTCTTTCTTTCTTTCTTTCATTTTTGGTATTTGGGTGTTAAATCCAGGGCCTCATGCATTCTTTGCAAGTGCTCTACCTCTGGGCTAGCCCATTTTTTAGAGCACTTCCAAAAATGTACACAAGACCCTGAGTTTAGCCCCCTAGTACCACAAGAAGGAGGAGGAGGGGGAGGAGGAGGAGGAGGAGGAGGAGGAGGGAGCTAAAAAGGAAAAAATGCAAGTGTATGTTTTAGAACTAGAGGGCTAATCATTCTAAAGTCAAAGTTGGTAATATGAGACAACTCCTTTGTGCATCAGTTCACCAGTTCTCCTTGACAAGGATAGAATATCACTAAATAAGGGCTATTTCTCAAAAGCCACAGGACGAATTATGAAAACCAGCTTTTTATTGAAGAAAACTCCTCAGTGAGCTCTAAAAGTGTTTCTCCATCACTTAGCCTGCCTTTTCTAACACATCCTTACTTCATGCAGAATGAACAAAAAACTTTCTTTCAGAAAAACTTGAGTTTTTCTGACCCAAGTTTAGCATTGACCTTTAGTATATTGTATGAATTATGTACCAACCTTCTAGTCATAGGTAGAGGAATAGTAGTACACAAATGTTAGACACTTTAAATCTGCAAAGGACCTCTTTTCCAATAAATAGAAGCATATGAAGGGTCATATCATTAACTCTGTCTCATAAGCTGTGAAATTCCTGGCTCCTACTTTTCTCCTACCCTGCAAAGTTTTTGTTGTCAACATATTTTATTTAGTGAAATACAGCCACGAAGAGCAAATTCCCCCCAGGAAACAATAGCAGATAAAATTTAAGATTGCCTGAATCCTAGGCCAACTACAGAGAGCTGGCCCACCACTATAAAATAAAAGGCCAATGACCAACTACAAAGCCTTCAAGAGGCAGATTCTGAAACTAGATACTGCAAAGAATTCAACAGAGGGGAAGTACCAACTATGAGCAATTCACAAAAGAAATACAAATTGAAATGGATTTTCAAATGTCCTTGACTACATTAGTAGGAAGCTCCATTTCCTTTTAAGTCTCCAGCTTACTACTATATATAACCATGAGCTTTATTTGTTAAATTTTGATATTAATCCAGGGGAAAACTAAAGTAGCACCTCAGAAAGCTTAATTTACTAGAAATGAGAAGCCAATGTGCCATTCCTTTCTCAAGGGAGATATTTTATTTCAAGTATATAGCTTCTCTTCTACACTGCAAATGGCAAAAATAGACTAAGAAAATTTCTAACATTAAAGACTAAAAGCACAATTACTAAATATTTATTTACCTTTGATCGTCCATATTCTTTCGATAGAATTGTTACTGCAAAACAAGAAGAGAGTAAAACATAATAGTACATTTTGAAGAAATAAATTTTGACTATAAAAATTTTAAAATGCTTTATAACTGTTGTTTTTTTTCCTCCAGAAAAAAATCTGAGTGGGCTCTAAGTGGCTAATATATAACCTATGTATGTACCAGTGAAGACTACTATTTTGCAGTTAGGCAACTTAGACTCTTAGATTAGAGTCTCCATTTTTGCATGGGCTGTGTTATGTCTTTAAGAATCTTCTGCAGAGATCTATTTTAGGTCAAAAAAGCAAGCTCTGTAAACAAGCCATCATTTGATGTTCAACTTATTGTCAGGTGCCATTGAGTCCATGTTCAACTAAGAACTCTTAGTATCCTTAGGACTTATCTAAGGACTCAAGTGGGCCCTGTGTTGGGATTATGATACCTGATCACTAACTGGTAACAGTGAAGAAAAAAAGAATTAAAATGAACACATTAAGTATAAGAAATACTGCTTGAATTAGCAAAGACTAGTTGTTCATTACCATGAACCTTACTTAATGTGTCATAAATACTAGTGGTGGGAACATATGGACAGAGGAGGACTGGCTTTGGGTGACGAAGCACTTTGTAGGCAGGTAGAGATGAATAAGCAAGTAAAGGACAACACTTTAGAAAGAACACAACAAATGCAAACTTCACACTATGTGGTTTTGCTGTGGATCAGTTCTCTTTCGAAATCATAGAAATGTCAGGGCATTTGCAAAAATAAAATATTCAGACTAAAATTACTTAAACAGTGGAAACTTACTTTCTGATATAACAAGCAATTAGTAAGCAGATAGTCCAAGAGTCAGCTAATTCAATAATTCAACAAAGTTACCAAAAATCTCTCATCTCTACCTCTATTTTTCTCTCTTCAGTGAGTTGCCAGTGTTTCCTTTCATGATTCCAAAATACTGATGGCAGTTCCACAGACTTACTGTTTTTACTGATTTAGTAGATTTTTTTAAATTAACTATTTTGCCATTTGCTATATGCTTTCAAGACAATTTCAAGATACATTACATCATATTTTTGTTTGTCTGTTTAATTTTCACCACTTAAATTTTTGTTTTACTGGGGAAAGAGGGTACCAAGTGCCTTTCTCCATCATCTTAGAATTCACACTACTCAAGGTTTCTCAAACCAAGGATTCAAAGTGGGGCACTATAACTTCTGTTATATTTGATTGTTCAAATTAGATTGTGAGATCAGCCTAAAATTCAAGAGGTGAGAAAATAGTCTTTACCTCTAAATAAGAGAAAGAACAAGGCCATTCTCCAAAAGTGTGAGACGCAAAGAAGTTTAGATAACTAAGATCATAGTCAATTCACTACCAGGAAGAAGATCTTTCTGGACCTTCCCCAGCACATTTCTCCTCTGGTCCACTAGACAGAATTGCACCACATGCCCTCACTGTAGCTGTAAGAAGTACTAGAAGAGCCAGAGTCTGACATTTTCAGGTTCCATAGTGAGCAGCAGGCTTTGCCCATGTTGAGGAATGAAGAGAAGATGGTTGTGTGGTAGGTAAACCCCAGTGTCTGACAAAAGGTATTATCTTCCTCCTCAATTTTGGAAGGCAGTTCACAGTATTTAGTCAGGGGCAGAAGCATTTCCCAATGTCAAATATAATTAAAAGTATTTATTCAGAAATTTGGTATCAATGTTTGTAGCTCATAATATATACTTTGGAAGGTTTTTAAGACAAACTTTCAGAAGAAATATATCGAACTATTGGAAGTTAAGGAAGAACAGTGAAAACTATAATCCAGTTGAATATGCTATTAACAAATTACTGTCTACTTAGAATAATCTGACTTATTATATCATAAAAACAAAAATATCATTATATTATTTGTAGTTTTAAAGCATGTTATATGTGCCAGACAATTCGCTAAGTCTAATGCATAAGTAACTTCATTTGATCTTCATAATGAGCTTATGGTGTAGATTATTGCTATTTTCTTTTACAAAATAAAAAGAAATGAAACTTCATATAAATTGATTCATTGGGTTCAGTTAACCTAGCTGATAACTGGCAAAGTCCATATTTAAATCTGCATCTATCAGATTCCATAGTATGAAGTACTTCTATAGGTCATGCTTCCTCTACTAGTCATATAAGAGGGAAAAGAAAAAGACAGGTTGGGAAATCAGGAAGTATGACAGCACTGAGATGACAGGATTTCACAAGTTTTGCTTTGTCAGCTTTCAATGGCAGAAAGGCCTCCATAAGCTATAATCATGTGAACAACTAGAAATGTCTTCCAAAAGCATTGTTTATAATATTTCCCTCAGTATACCAAGAACATCTTTTAATTATATTAAGTTGTAAATTTTTATAACTGTTTAGTATTCCACTATAAAGGTAGATTATAATTCACTCTAAAGCATAGTCATAATTACAGTTTCATGTAGAGACTATTATGTGTTCAGAAAACTCTGTCTCTTCTGTTGACTGAGAACTTACCTGGAATACATTTCCAGGTTCCCATATAGTTGGGGACAACGGATTGGGTCTGCTCCGTGAAACATAAGCAGAAGTGATCTATGTGCTTACAAGCCCAGCCTGAAACAAGTTCCATATGACCTCCATGTGCTTTCTTTCATGCAGATCAACCAAAGCAGAGGACTTTCTTCAGAGGACTTCTAGGCTTCAGGAAATGTAGGAGTCACAAGACAAAAAGTGTTTGAGTCTCTGAATAACTACATGGATGCTCACTCATCAGAGACATCCATTTGGAAATCTAGCAAGAAATATACTTTTCTTTATGTTTAATTATAATTTCTTTGGCTTTATTATAGAGGCCAATGCTATTGTTATTTACTATAAATAATACATGAGCAACATTTTGGAGGAGCTCTTTTTAGCTAAGTTCCTGTGCAAATAGCTAAGCATTTACTGAGAATATATTCTTAAAAGTAGAATTTCTAGTCAAAAAGTATGAAAATATAATTATTTAAATTGCTTTCCAGAAAGCTTGTGTAACATGTATAATCCCTACCTGCAAGTCAATAGGAATTTCCTGGATAATTCATTTCATCACAACTTAACAATGTTTTCTAAAACAAGTAGATAAATTTTGTAAGGCATTAGCTAGAATCCTGTATCAGTTCTTCTACTAATTATATACTGCCTTAGACTACATCTACATGAGACATCTGTCCTTCAATTGGTTTTAAGGATCAAATATCATAGAACATTATATATTTTAGGTATTATAAAATGTAGGTCAATACAGAGTAAGTACAAATCTAATTTAGTATATGTAAAATTAATAGTTGTAGTAATAAATTTTATTCTACCTTGAAAGTACTTTCTGCAAAAACCTTGCCCTTTGACTAGACTGGCACTTTACTGGAGTATCATAGTATTAGTTTCTCATCAGTACAGATGTTTCCATCTTATAAATGTTATTGGCTCAATGTGAACACAAGCTTTAGTTCAAAAAAAGGTAGGAAAGTAAAATTTAAATGATGACTTCATAGAATATGTACTAGAAATGAAAAGGAGATAGATGCATCAGCTGTTTGTTTAGTTTTCCTTTAAAAACTGCTGCCTCTCTGTCCCTGGTTTGATAATTGGAGCCTAGAAACTTTCCAACTGTTTCAAACAAACCTTCTGTCTTCCCTTGAGAGCAGCAGCAAGCCATGGTAGACCACAGAAACCAATGAAAATACCTCATCTTATTTTTACTGGATCATACTTTAACGTTTCTGACAGATGAAACCTTTGGAGAAGAATATTAATTACCACTGGGAGACAAGAGTAGTCCTTTAGGGAAACATGCATTAAACAGGAAAGTAATGCTTTACATAAAGATTCTCTACATTTGTAAAATACTTAGAACCCAGAGGAAGCTCTTTCTGGGGCTGGGATCATATTCATGTTCATATTGATAAATATATATATAAAATAAAGATTAATTCTGTAGAACTCCCATGTGCTAGTCACCTCTCTGTTACTACAACAAATAACTGAGATATTGAATTTTTAAAGAGAAATGTTTATTATGGCTTACAGTTATGGTCATTCCAGTCCATAATCAATTGGCCTCATTGCTTTTGGGCCTGTACTGAGGAACTACAAAATAGTGGGGTCACAAGGCAGAGCAAAAACTGTTCACCTCATGGCTGAGAAGTGGAAGGAGGAGGAAAGGGCCAGCATCCCACAATCCACTTTAAGAGCATACTCCCAATAACCTAAATACCTACCCCTAGGCCACACCTCTTAAAATTTCACCATCCCCCTTAGGGCCCTGCTGGGGAATAATCTTTTAATACATGGGCTTTTGGAGGCACATTTAAGATCTAAACTATAGCATCTCAGATAAAGTAGTACACTAGTACAAAAGGACATCCCAAGATATTTCTTTATTATTTTCCATCTATTTTGGAGTTATGTAATTTAGTTATTAGATGATTTTAAAATATATGCTTTGTTTTCAGCAAATGAATTAGCATCTCCCAAGGGGTTATGAACTTGCAGCCATACCACCCTGGCACTCTATCTTGCCAGATCTCAGAAGCTAAGCAGGGTCTGGCCTGGTTAGTACTCGGATGGAAGACCACTTAGGAATATCATGTGGTATAGGCTTGGGAGAAGGACCTGGTAGCCCACTCCTGAAACAATCACCCACTGAAAACTCTATGAATAGCAGAGAAACACTGACAATAATGCCAGCCATGGTACAGTGTCAGGCAGTGTTTCATTCTGTTGTACATAGAGTCACTATGAGTAGAACTAGACTCAGCAGCACATAATAACAACAACAAGAGATTATGAATGATGCCTGGATTCAAGAGGCCATAGGTCACATCTTCATGGGGACCTCCTAAGCCCTTCACAGTTGGCAGCAACCACCACAGGCCTAGAAAGCACTTCTTGGAAAGAAGCACAATCATCCTCACAGCTGGAAGATTCTTTCACCACACTAGTGGGCTAAGGAGAAGAGGCAATAAATACAGAGAAACCAACTCTTGTCAGGCATGGTGGCACCTGCCTGTAATCCCAGTGACTTGGGAGGTTGAGGCAGGAGGATGGGAAGTTCAAGGCCAGAGGCAGCCTACACAATTTAGCAAGACCCTGTCTCAAAATTTAAAAAATTTTAAAAAGGGCCTGAGGGTGCAGCTCAGTGATGGAGCATTTGCCTAGCACGTGCAAAGCCATGGGTTCAACACCCTAGGACTTCAAAAATGAAAAAAAATAAAAAAATAAAAAGGACTCTTCATTGCTTGAAATGAGTAAATCCTGTTTTATCCTATTTTTTCCTCCCCAAATCTCATAGCTATCAGTTAAAACACTGAAGTACAAGACTAAAAGTATTCCAACTAGAATAAGAAGATCAAAGACTATGTATGGTGTATATTTTAGGCAATCCCCATGTGTATGCTACCCTCACTTGTTTTAAAATGAGTCACAGTTCTGCTCAGTGCAGCTGATCTCTTCTGGATGCTTTAGAAGCTGCATATTTTCTTAGATAAATTACCATTAGAGCAAACAGTCCAAATCTTCCTGTAGGAGTTATTTTTCTGGTGTACAGAGAGCGTTCTTGCAGTCATCTGTAAAGAATAACAAAGGCTCCTCAAAGAGCTGTTCCAGGATTATCCCTGCATACGTCAGGGGAAATCCCAGAAGTAATGTGCCTGTGGAAGCATAAAGTATGTCAAAAATGTTGACGGGGCAGGGTGTGTCCACTCTGCTGCTTTGGATACAGACAACACACATCACACAAAGTTAAATGAATAATTCAGTCTCTCACCAGGGAAAATTAGTTATATTAAAGAACATAAAGACAAAGTACTTGGCTCAAGGGGAATTCCAATGAAGCAAATGTTGATGAGCATGAATAGAAACACAAGTTTAAATATAATAGTGCAGTATGACATGGAATTATAGAGTTTATCATTGTAGCACAGTTTCTGTAAAGGCGAACTTAGTTGTTGTTGTTGTTAGGTGCCGTCGAGTCAAGTCCGACTCATAGCAACCCCATGTACAGTAGATCGAAACACTTGCCGATTCAGTGCCAGGCAAACGATCTTATTTATGTTTAAGCCCATTGTTGCAGACACTGTGTCAATCCATCTGGTGGAGGGTTTTCCTCTTTTGCGTTGACCTGCCACTCTCCCAAACATGATGTCCTTCTCCAGGGATTGATCCCTCCTGACTACATGTCCGAAATATGTAAGACACAGTTTAGCCATTCTTGCTTCCAAGGAGCACTCTGGTTGCACTTCTTCTAGGACAGATTTGTTGGTTCTTTTGGCAGTCCATGGTATATTCAATAGACGTCTCCAGCACCACAATTCAAAAGCATCAATTCTTTTACTGTCGCTCATGTTCAATGTCCAGCTTTCACAACCATGTGATGCCACTGAAAATACCATGGCATGACTCAGATGCACCTTTGTCTTCAATGTGACATCTTTGCTTTTCAATACTCTAAAGAGATCTTTTGCCACAGCTTTTCCTAGAGCAATGCATCTTTGGATTTCTTGACTGCTGCTTCCATGGGTGTTGATTATAGAACCAAGCAAAGCAAAATCTTGGACAACCTCAATCTTTTCTCCATTTATTGTGAAGTTGCATGCTGACCCAGTTGTAAGGATTTTTGTTTTGTTGATGTTTAGTCATAACCCATATCGAAGGCTATGATCTTTGATCTTCATCAGTAAATGTTTTAAATCTTCTTCACTTTCAGCAAGCAGAGTTGTGTCATCTGCATAATGCAGGTTGTTAATGAGTCTTCCTCCAATCTTGATGCCACGCTCTTCCTCATAAAGTCCAGCTTCTCGGATTACTTGCTCAGCATATAAATTGAAGAGATAGGGTGAAAGTATACAGCCCTGACGCACAGCTTTCTCAACTTTAAACTACGCAGTGTTTCCTTGTTCAATTCGAACAACTGCCTCCTGGTTCATGTACAGATTTCTCATGAGCACAATTAGGTGTTCTGGTATTCCCATTTTCTGAAGTGTTATCCATAATTTGTTATGATCCACACAATCAAATGCTTTTGCATAGTCAATAAAACATAGATAGACATCTTTCTGATACTCTCTGCTTTCAGCTAATATCCACCTGACATCAACAGTGATGTCCCTGGTTCCCCGCCCTCTTCTGAATCCCACTTGATTTTCCGGTAATTCCCTGTCTATATACTGCTGCAGTCACTTCTGAATGATCTTTAGTAGAATTTTGCTGGTGTGTGATATTAATGATATTGCCCGATAGTTTGCACATTCAGTTGGATCCCCTTTTTTGGGAATAGGATGTCTTCCAGTCAGTTGGCCAAGTAGCTGTTTTCCAAATCTGTTGGCATAAACATGTTAACGCCTCCAGTGCTGCATCTGTTTGCTGAAACATCTCTATTGGTATCCCGTCAATTCCTGGAGCCTTATGTTTCGCCAGTTCTTTCAAGGCAGCTTCCAGTTCATCCTTCAACACCATTGGTTCCTCTTCATACGCAACCTCTTGGAATGGTTGGTCATCTACCAATTCTTTCTTGTATAATGACTCTGTGTATTCTTCGCATCTTCTTTTGATGTTTCCTGCATCATATTTTCCCTGTAGAATCTTTCACTAGTGCCACTTGAGGCTTGAATTTTTTCTTCACATCCTTAAGCTTGAGAAACACAGAGCGCATTCTTCCCTTTTGATTTTCTGCTTCCAGCTCCTTGCACATGTTATTATAATATTTGTTTTTGTCTTCTCGAGCTGCCTTCTGAAATCTTCTGTTTAGTTCCTTAACTTCATCATGTCTTCCTTTTGCTTTAGCTGTTCGACATTCAAGGGCAAGGTTCAGTGTCTTTTTTGACATGTAATTTGGTCTTTTCTTTTCTTCTTGTCTTTTTAAGAACTTTTTGCTTCCTTCTTGAATGATATCTTTTATGTCATGCCACAACTCTTCTGGTCTCCTGTCATTTGTGTCTAGTACACTAAACCTATTATTGAGGTGGTCTCTGAACTCAGGTGGGATATACTCAAGGTCATACCATGGCTCTCGTATACTTGTTCTAATTTTCTTCAGCTTCAGTTTCAACTTGCATATGAGAAGTTGATGGTCTGATCCACAGTCAGCACCTGGTCTTGTTTTGACATTTTGTACAGAACTTTTCCATCGTCTCTTTCCACATATGTTATCAATTTGATTCCTGTATGTTCCATCTGGTGAAGTCCATGTGTATAGTCTCCTTTTATGATGTTGAAAAAATGCCTTTGCAACGAAAAGGTCATTGGTGTGACAAAATTCTATCATGCGATCTCCAGTTTCGTTTCTGTCACCAAGACCATATTTTCCAACTACTGGGCCTTCTTCTTTGTTTCCAATCTTTGCGTTCCAGTCACCAGTGATTATCAGTATGTCTGGATTGCATGTTTGATCTATTTCAGATTGCACAAGCTGATAAAAGTCTTCCCTTTCTTCATTTGCAGCCTTAGTGGTGGGTGCATAAATTTGAATAATAGTCATATTAACTGGCCTTCCTTGTAGGCGTATGGATCTTTTTCTATCACTGACAACATTGTATTTCATGACAGATCTTGAAATGTCTTTTTTGATGATGAATGCAACCCCATTTCTCTTTAGTTTATCATTCCCAGCATAGTTGACTATATGATTGTCTGACTCAAAATGGCCTATGCCAGTCCATTTTAGCTCACCGATGCCTTGAATGTCAATGTTTATGTGCTCCATTTCTCTTTAACAATTTCTAATTTGCCTAGATTCATACTACGTACATTCCATGTTCCAATTATTAATGGATGTTTACAGTTGTTTCTCCTCATTTTGAGTCACGGCACATCAGCAAATTGAGCACCCTGGGGTTTTACTCCATTTCCGTCATCATGGTAGATTCTACTTGGAGGAGGCAACTCTTCCCCAGTAGTCTTTTGAGTGCCTTCCAACCTGGGGCCCTCATTTTCCGGCACTATATCTGACAGTGTTTCTTTGCTATCCATAGTGTTTTCAATGGCTAGTTTTTTGAGGAGCAGCTCGCCAGGTCCTACTCCCTAGTCTGTCTTAGTCTGGAAGCTCAGCCAAAAACCTGTCCACCATGGGTAACCTTGCTCATGTCCAAGGTTACAGTGGCAGAGCTCTCAGCCTCATTGCAACACGGAAGCCCCCACAGTGCGGCAAACTGACAGACGTGTGGGGGGTGAACTTAGTAGGTAATTCTAAAGACAATGGTAAATTTGTCTGTAAGATTGTAAAGACAGAGACACATTTAAATAATGTTTCATGAGCATTGAAATGTTGCAGAAATTAAATAAGAAATTAAGTGAGCAAAGATTAAAAAAGTATAATTTGGCAGGCTACCAACTAATGCAGAAATATAAAAAGAATATAAATATCATTAAAGTGAGGAATCGTCTCTACAATTTTTGAGTGAACTTAACACTGTTCTAAAATAAAAGATTTATTGTTAAGTCTTTAGAAAGAAAATAAAATGAGAAATCACTTAAGATGCTCCATAGAGGGATGTTAATAAGGAATGATGATTGGAAAGTATGAAAAAGAAAATTTATGAATAAACCCAAGACATGTGTTCTGACAGTTGGACCTTTTTCAGTCTCTATGGAGTCAATGGAAAAATCCATCAATTAGATCATACTAAACAGCAGTGTTCAGAATATTAACAAAGCCTTGGATTGCCCATTCTCAGCTACACACTATAGGTTAATATGTGTGCTGCCCCTGTCAACAAAGCTCTTCAGATTTTAAGTTACTTTTTAAAAAATTCCTCCTCCATCTGCAGTCAATGGTAGCCAAGCACTAATAAATATTACAGGCAACCAGCATATAATTTTCTCTGAAAAGGATATTAATGGTCAATAAACTATTTATAAATAAATTCCCAAAATACTACTGAGGGTACAATTTCTATGGCAGAAAGCCAAAATTCATATAGGTGATTGTTTCAATTCTCTAGAACATATGGGATGTATAGTTTCAAATTATCACACTTAATTCAGGAATTCGGATATCCAATTCAAATCTTAGGGATGCTTAGTGCTTTACAAGTGAAGCAACATTTCCTTCATGATTAAGGAAATTCACCTTAAATGTGTTTGAGAGTTAAATGAAATAAGCCATCTATTTTCTAATAATATAATTTGATACTACTTTGTCTATGCACAAATGAGTTGCCAGGTCACAAGATATTGGTAACTATTATTATTATTCATCATTAATGGGTTGATAATTAAATCTTTGTCCTTGCTCAACAGCAGTCCGTCACAGATTTCATAATTTTTTAAAGCAACACCTCAGAAAGCTGCAGCACAGCTCTTCTTGCCTCTGTTGTCACTTTATGTAGACATTACAGACAACAGATGTCCCCATTGTGTCACTTCCCTTCTAATTTATTCTCCCTTTCGTTGGCTGGACTAGAAGTCTACTATTTTCCATTAATATTTTCAATGCCTCTAGTAGATGTAGGGATTCTATCAGCTAGGCCTTCCAGGCAGTATCTCCACTATAACTATATATCCGATGTGGCTTAGCTTTCACATGTACACATTTCTTCCTTCCTTCTTTCTTTTTCTTTTCTTTTCTTACAATTAGAAATTTTGTATAGTGTACTTTCTTTTAAAAAAAATAAATTACGGGGAGGTGGCGCTCCTGCTTAGTGTGTGCAAGAATCAGAAAAAGAAAATAAATAAATAAGTTGCACTATTCATAACTAAGGCATACAACATGATGTTATGGAGTGTTATTGTTGTTAGGTGCCATCGAGTCGAGTCTGACTCATAGCAACCCTTGTAGGGTTTTCAATGGCTGAGTGTTTTGGGATTGCCTTGGGAGTGGATTGCCAGGTCTTTCTCCCATTTTTGCAGTGCTGGGAATTGAACTCGGGACCCCAGAGACTGCAATGCAGCGCTCTACCAACTGAGCTAAATCCCAGACCAATGTTATGGATTACATAGAGAAAAAGTTTACCACGTGAGCAAATTAATGTACTCATCATGTACTCATTCCTTCCTTCTTCATAATTGGAGATTTTTGTATATTGTACTTTCTTTTTAAAAAATAAATTGTATTGTGTATATTTAAGTTATATAGTAGGATATTATGGGTCACATATAGAGATTAAGGTGAGGTTATTAACAGATCCAATGTGTACACATTTCATTTACCAGTTACTTTCACAGTTTTTAATATCATCTGAATGACTAGAAGAGAAAATAAGTCCATTAGAATGTTTCCATGTCATCTTCTCCTTTGTTAGTGAACATTCCCTATTTTCCCACCTAGAATGATTACTCTGTATAAATTTTCTTAACATTTTTATGGACTCCCCAGGGCATTTTAGGCTCCTCTGTATTTCCACACCAAGTCTTTTCCTTTACTACTGCTGTTTGCAGCAAGCTTGGTGTCTCTTTCCTGCTACTGACCTAAGCATGAGGTTCCTTCCTCTGGTTGTGGCGATGAATTCAAGTTCCACTTTCCCTGCCTTTCTAGCTCCTGGGAGAGAAGAAAGTATAGAGATGATCACACACACACAGAGTAGGGTTCCTTAGGAAGGGAGAGACTTTGAACTGTTGGTCTTTCTGCTTGTCCTTCCAATGAGGGAGAGAAGGAAGAGAGGTGCAAAAGGACCCCAGTCTAATTCTGCTCTGAGCAAAGAGCTTAAACGTTTCTGTTGTTGTTGTTAGGTGCTGTTGAGTCAGGTCCACCTCATAGTGACCCTATCCATGTACAACAGACAAAACACTCCAAAACAGGACTGTACCATGCCTGGCACTATGTTAATGTTTTTCTGCTATTCATAGGGTTTTCAATGGTTGATTGTTTCCAGAGTGGGTTTCCAGGTTCTTCTCCCTAGCTTGCAGCACTGGTATTCCAAGGCAGTCTCCCATCCAAAGACTAACCAGGCCAACCCTGCCCTTCACTCATCCACTACACAGCATGGCAGTGACCTTGATAAACACACTTCCATCTGCCAAGATGCCCTAAGAAGGGATCGTATTTATCCATGGAAAGCAGACTAAGAGGCCTGAACCAAAACAAGTCTTACCTCCCCTATGGAATCAGGGTGATCCCATGCATGCTGTGGGAAGCATAGAATAGAGTCTGCTTCTCTGGAAGATGGATTAGGATGCACTCTTCTACAAAAAACAATTAGTGAAAACCTGATTAGCAGGAGTTTAAGCAAATGGGAAGTCCTTTTTATTACATAATAAATGTTTGAAAGTAATCATTTGGTAATATTGATTCAGTATGTGATGACTATTATTTGATTCATTTGTCTTTTTCCGCATAGCCCCAATATAGCTGCCATAGATCTAAGGCACATATCTTTATTACAGAAGAAAGAACAAGGGGATGAGGGGAGATCCCAGCAGACATCTACTTACCTCTCTTTAGGCTTATGGCCTCCTCAGTTCTAAAGGAAGATAGGAAATAAGTATTTCACCTTTTGGTCTGTAACTGGTTTTGAAAAGGACGAAAAGGTTGAGATTAAGTGCTAGGCAAGCCAACTAACACTGTCTGCCAAAGAAAGAAACCCATACTCAAATTTATCTATTTGTGTATTTATTTTTTTCTTTCTTTTCTTTCTTTTTTTTTTTTTTTTTTTTTTTTTTTTTTTTTTTTTTTTTTTTTTTTTTTTTTTTTTTTTTTTTTTTTTTTTTTTTTTTTTTTTTTTTACTATTCTTACTAGGAAGGACATCATATCTGTTGAAAAATGTGCATTTGATTAACCTTCCAAATTATAGTTTTGTTGTCCACTTAAAAGTTGGAGAGTCCTTCCCTGCTTCCTAGAATTTGAGTATGCTATGTGTTTTGGAGCCCTGAAACTTGATCTTTAGAAAGTGAATAATCAGACAGCTCAGCCACCCTGCTCTCTATAATCCAGCTGCTATCAAGGTTATATACATGTATTCAAAAATCAAAGGCTGAATTATAGGTAAGAAAACTGAATGAAAAAATAAATGTTTCCCTCTTAAATCATCATGTTCATTATTTCATTATATTTTGTTCCACTTACATAATATAATATCACTATCCCAATCAAACCTCTGTTTTCCTTCTGCAATTTCAGAGGGCGTCTGCAAGCCTGAATGTCCAGTTAAAAACTCTATTTGTCTTTGGTTTTTCCTCTTGCCTAAATTCTTTCTCTAGTTCCGGCCCTACCCACCCAGTCTTTGATTTTTCTCACAGAACCCTTGGTTCCCTAGTTATTCGGCTCTCTTTCCCTCTCTTAAAGAAAAAGCTTCTTCCTTTGGATGCTGTGAGATCTTTCTTGAGACCACACAATGTGCCTTTTTGTATGATGATGGTGGACAGATGTGCTTTTTCCAATGGGTCCTCTTTTGCTTGCTTATTTATGTATTCCTCAGACTCCAGTCTCTAGTCTGGAACAAAATAAATCAGGACATTCATTTCTTCTAATTTATATTGAGGTGGATTTTCATTAATGTGGAATGATTTTTTAATTATACCAAGTTCTTAAGCCCCTTTACTGAAAATGATAGAACATATTCGGGAAGATTAACAAGCACAAATTTGTCTCTTAAAAAGACTTTTTAAAGCAAGGCAACAGTAGTATTTAACAATAGGTTACTTTTTTACAGAATAGTTTTCATAGCATTTATGTAAAATGAACACAATTAAGTGTTCCCCAAACTATGCATCAAAAATTTCCAATTATATTTCTCTTCCTTAAAAGACTATTTTATGTAACAGAGAATATTACATCCAGAAGAAATTTTAAGGCTCATCTAGCATAAAAATCTTCTTTTACAGATGAGAACATGGGAGCCACTGAAGCTGGTTAACTCCTCCCAGGCTTCACAGTTTGTGAGTAGCAGAGACAAGATTGCAAATCAGGGTCTTTTCTAATACAGGGTCTTTTCAGGGTCACTTGCATCTTAAATACTATAAGTGAGTTTGATGACTCATGTGGCCAGTGGGGCTAACAGTAGAAGTGGATTCTTTATAGGGATGAATCAGGAAGTACAGATTAGGTGGTGGGCAAGGAGCAAACTGGAGTAGAGATTAAACCAGGATTATGGACCTTCAAACCTTGGGATAGTGGGATACTGGCACATATACTCCCCATATTCACTGAAAAAAATCTGGGTAAGTGTGGCAAGGCAAAGGTCAAGGGTTTAAAAGGAAGATAAAAGTGACTGTTTCCATAGACTCTCACGGTATCCAGAAACTAGACACAGACACATACTGCCTGGAAAAATTTAGTTGTAGTTGTTGTTAGGTATTATGGAGTCAGGTCCGACTTTATGTATGTATGACAGAATGAAACACTCCACAACGCTAGGACATGTGCAGCCCTATGTCAATGCTTCTCTAGTATCCATAGGGTTTTCAATGACTGGTTATTTCGAGATTGTTTTGGGAATGGGCTACCAAGTCCTTCTTCCATGTTTTCAGCACTGGAAATCAAACCGAGGGCCCTAGTGAGTACAGAGCAGCACTCTACCAACTGACCCAAACCCTAGCCCACTAGTTGTAGCTATACATTGTTTCTCACATTAATTGGTTACCAACATGCTCATCAATTGTTGTTGTTGTTAGGTGCCATCAAGTCGGTGTCTGACTCATAGCAACCCTATGGACAACAAGTGAAACACTATTGTCAGTGTTTCTCTGCTATTCATAGGGCTTTCAATGGTGGATTGATTTTTGGGAGTGAGTTGCTGGGTCCTTCTCCCAAGTTTACAATATCTGGTGTTCTCAGGCAGTCTCCCATCCAGGTACTAACCAGGCCCGACCCTGCTTAGTTTCTGAGATCTGACGGGATTGGAAGCCACGGTGCTATGGCTGCAGGCTGTTCATCAATTAGCCTCTAGGTAATTTTAATTTTAAAAAATTGTAGGATGGAGTGTAGGAAGGAGAACATTATTTGTAAAGCAACTTGAGCTGAAAAACATTTTCAGAGGATTTATACCAGCAACATAGCTAATGTTTTAGATGCATGCTTATTCAGAAATAAAAGCTTTTTGCCAGTGAGTCAGCTCCTTAGTTTTTCTGCTTTCTTATGGATTACCGACATAGTCATCAGATTTAGGAATTGTCTGCTATATACCAAGCACCTTAGTTATTGTCAATATTTACAATAACCAAATGGCTTTTCTTTCATGTAATAGAGGCTTGGAAAACATGCCATCCTTTTAAAGTGTTTGGAAATGTTTGTTCTGCCAATTCAAAATACATTATTATGTTTGTATTCAGAGAAAACAATTCCAGTGTCTTATATTTGAAATTAATCTTATCTTCTTGAATTTTAAATCAATAAACAAAACACTCCTAAAAGAATTGGCCATGAAAGAATGGAGGTGAACTCAGGGTAAAGCAGCTTGGAGGGTCTGCACTTACTTGAGCCATTTGTCATTATATGAAAAATCTATTTACAAATAAGGATAATTGCACAGTTAAAATTGTGACATTAATTTTTTAAATTTCAAATTATCATTTTTGATCAAGATATTTTATGTACATTAATTATGTGCAAGACTTGGTTTTCTACCCCCAACCCCACTCTTAGTCTTCAGTGAAACAGACTGAAGAGAAAAAGACTTTGTTAGCATAAAATACTTATGAATAAAGGTGTGAACAATATGAAATATGTATCTACATATGTAACAGTTGCCCTCTGAGTGACCCCAATGCTCTCTTCCTAGGTTCCTGGGTCTCTTGTAGAATCATATTCTGCATGTTCTATGTATGCTAGCATGAGACTTTAGTACCCCTTCATCTTGTACAAGAAACATTGCTGCCTTGTAGCATAATTTAGAATTGTTATTATACTTCACTAGTAAGTTTGTATTCCATCCTACCAAATGAAGGGTAGTGGGAGTGGAGAAGAAAATCACTTCTTACTATCTAGAAAAATGTATTGTTAGCTTACATAGAATTAATTGAATGAGGTTGAGCATTGTTGATGCATGCCCATAATGCCAGCATCACAGGAGGCAGAGACAGGAGGATCACCAGTTCGAGGTCACAAGCAGCCTCCACAACTTAGAAAGACCCAGTCTCAAAATAAAAAGTAACAAAAGGGGCTTGGGATATGGTTCAGTGGTAGAGCAATTGCCTAGCATGTATGAGGCCCTGGAATTAAACCCTGAGTACTGCAGAGAGAGAGAGAGAGAGAGAGAGAGAGAGAGAGAGAGAGAGAGAGAGAGAGAGAGAAGTTAACTGAACAAATTAAATTATGTATGCAATTACAAATAAATTTGGTACAAATTTTGGTTATTGTTTTGTTTTCCAGGGTACTTTCAGTAATAACTGATGTTATGCCTCAAGACATGTGAAGCCAAAGAAAACTCTGCTTTACACATTCTCCAGCTGATTCTAGTACCCAACCTATTCTTTCTCCTATTTCTACTGCCTAGAATGGTAGGATTGACTGATTTCTCAGCCCCAGGAATTTTGGGCACAATGACACTAGGAAGCCCATCCTCCCGGGAAGCAAGTATCCATTTCATAACATTTCCTCCAATGCAGAGGTGAGTGACAAAAAAAAAATCCAAAAGATAACATGACTCATCCAATGTCTAGTAGATTACAGGTCTTCATGTTGGTGTTGTTGTTAGGTGCCAAGTCAGGTCCAACTCATAGCAATCCTATGTACAACAGAAGGAAACACTCTCTGACACTGCCATGTCCAGCGCTATGTCAGTGTTTCTCTGCTATTCACAGGGTTTTTAATGGCTGATTGTGTCCCAAGTAGATTGCCAGGTCCTTCTCCCAAGCCTATTGCACCTGGTATTTCCAGGCAGTCTCCCATCCAAGTACTAAGCAGGCCCGGGCATACTTAGCTTCCACAATCAGGTGGGATGGGACTCCCTGGATGGAAACAAGAGGTTCACCTGAACAAGCCATATTTAACTATGACAAGCAAAGTATCATCAGCAAGGAATAAATAATAACACCCAAAATGCTAGTCAGAAAGGGAAGGATCAAAAGAGGTGTCCTAAGTTTTCCAAAATAAAGTCTTAAACAAATTGATTAAATCATTTAAAATTCAGATATGAAATGAATACAAAAAGTGAGAAATCAAACTAAAATAGTGTTCTATCACTGAAAAAAATTAGAATAACTATCAAAATAAATTTCATTTCATAAGTAAAAGTGATAGGTATTTTCTGTAGATGCTCATTATCATTCCACTGTAGAGAAGTTAGCCAGCTTTTGGTGCATTTGCCAGATTAGTCTAATCAATGATTATCAGCATTTGTTTTAATGTCCAAAACCTAAGAACTGATACTATGCCAAAGAAATCAGGGTGTAGACAAATGAAATGCAAGGAATTCAGCCTCACCTTTTAAAGACTTTTATGAGAAACAACTTTGTGAAGAAAATGTTTGTCGTATTAATGTAGGAAATTTATTTTAACTTGAGAGTGTGGGTGGTAAAACAAACAATTTAAGGTAGCTGAGCACAAGAAATAGAGAGAAGTATCACAAATGCAAAACAAGTTTGGGCAATGTCTACATAGTGGCCCGCGAAGCTGGTTGCATATCTTCTATAGGATTCCACTTGAGCTCCTCTGGAGTGAGTAGTTGAGGGTAGAACCAGGGGCCAGACAAGAGTTATCTACCCACTGAATCCTCATTTTCCTCCATCCGTCACATCTGTTTTCAAAATATAATTGAAACCAGGCATGCTGGCACACACCTGTAATCCCACCACTAGGGAGGCTATAGAGGAGGATTACGAGTTCAAGTCCAGCCTGTGGATGGACTACACAGAGAGACTCTGCCTCAAAAGGAAAAAAAAAAGAGTATATGTATATATATATGTATGTATATATGTGAGTGTGTGTGTGTATATATATATATATATACACATATATATATACACATACACATACACACACATACATACACATACATATATACATATATGTTATATATCTATATCTATCTATCTATCTATATATATGCATACATATGTGTGTGTCCCAAAATCAAGTCCTTTTCAATTTAAAGTACTTCTTTGGTACACAGATAAGGGTGTTTTCAATGTCTTTTCATTTTTCAGAGTTTATTTATTTGTACAGAGTATTAGCTAGTCTCTTTATTATTTCTCACTTTGTTGCTTCTCTCCATGTTTATATCTCTGGTTTTACACCAGTGGTGCAGTATTATTTCTCTAAACAAAGGAAATGTGCCAAAGTCTAATTTTACAATGGTCTCTGCCAGCCTCCTTCTTTGTCCCCTACCATTCCAGTCTGCTCAGTTCCAGCTTCCCCTCACTCAGTGGGAGCTTGTCAAGGATTTTGGATGATAGCTGACACTTTGTGTAGTTTTTATGCAGTATCATAATGTATAAAACAACTTTGTGGGATAAGTGCTACCATTATCCCAATTTTTCAGATGAGGAAATCAATTCACTTGTCAGAGCTGAGTAAGAAAGTTGGAATCTGATCTCAAAAAGGCCAGCTCCAAAACTCACACCCTTAACCACTTCAGCACCACTGTTGTTGTTGTTGTTGTTAGGTGCCGTCGAGTCGGTATCCGACTCATAGTGACCCTCTGTACAACAGGGGAAACACTCTTGTCAGTGCTTCTCTGCTGTTCATAGGGTTTTCAATGGCAGATTGATTTTTGGGAGTGGGTTGCCAGGTCCTTCTCCCAAGCCTATAGCTTCTGGTGTTCCCAAGCGGTCTCCCATCTAGGTACTAATCAGGCCCGACCCTGCTTAGCTTCTGAGATCTGATGGGATTGGATGCCACAGGGCTATGGCTGCAGGCCAGCACAAATGTAGTTGTTCAAAAACATGTCATCTGCCCAAATTGGTTTTGAAAAATGAGAAGAAAGAGAAAATAAGAGCAGAGATCACAGTTTCTCATCATGCCATACTCCCCCCACATCCAGATGCAAAAGACCTTTATTTATAATTTTAGTACAAGATGGCTAATATACTAGTATCAATACACTTTACTTAATTTCATTATAAGACTAAAGAGAATCCTTCACTTTTTAGAAAAAGAATTATTAGTAAAGACCATGTTCTTCGCAAAAAATAATGTCTTTCTACTTCAGTCAAGGGATTGCAAGTTATCATATTGGTGAAATAATTTACATGCTTTCAATCATGTCATTTAATATGGTATTTCTGAAGCAGTCATTAAATGGGAACTAGGCTGCTTGTTTTTGTTTTTGTTTTTTTGTAATTTTATTGAGGTATAATTGGTACATAGTAAATTACCCATACTTAAAGTGTATAGGTTGAAAAATTTTTATAGTTGTGTGCATCTGTGATTCCATCACCCAACCTATTTTCTACATTTCTAGAACTTTCTCTATATCTTTGGTTATGTCTCCCCTTCACTCTCCACCACCTCCAAGATAACTACTGATCTGCTTTCTGATACTATATTTTAGCTTTCTTTTCATAAACACCTATATGAATTAAATCATGTGTGATACTTTTTTCTGTCTAGGTTCTTTAACTCAGCATAACTACTTAAGATTCACCTGTGTTATAGTATACATTGACAGTTCATTTTTATTGTTGCCTAGTGTTTGCACTGTATAGATAAACCAGTTTATCTATCCATGGGTTGACAGAGGTTATTACCAGTTTTCTATTTTTACAAGTAAACCTTCTGTGAATGTAAATACATAGTTTTTGTCTGGATATGTGCTTTCATTTCATTTTGACATACCTAGGGGTGAAATAACTGGATTACCTGGTAGTTCTATGTTTAAGTATTTTAAAAAACTACCAAATTGTTTTCAAAAGTAGTTGTACCATTGTGTACTTACACCAAAAGTGTATCAGATTACCATGGTTACCAAAAACAAAGGGATCCTTATATAGAAAATATATTGGAACAAAAGATGGAGGTCTCTACTTTCTTTTTCAATGGTGAATTCTACTAAAACTTACATGCTTAAGAAACTTAAAATACTTTCCCAATTTCAGTTTCAGACCCTTATATTCAAATATCTAATTTATAATCCAACCATTCACCTGAATTGAAAATCTCAGTCATTCTTTCTTTTTTCAAGCCCTGAGGAGTTGAACCCAGGGCCTTGCACATACTAGGCAATTGCTCTATCATTGAGTTGCATTCCCAGACTGTTTTTTACGTCTTAACTTTGAAACAGGATCTCACTAAATTGTATATGCTGCCTCTGGCCTCAAAACTATGATCCTCCTGCCTTAGCTCACCAAGAAGGTGGGATTACAGGTGTGTGCCCTAGCACCCAGCACAGAGTCATTCTTGACTCTGCATTTTGCATTACATTTTATATATCAATGCCAAGTACTGTTGACGTGACATGTTAAAGATATCGCTAATCCAGCTCTCTTCTCCATCCTCAGCATGGTATTTCACCATCCCTTGTAAGAGCCTTTAAAATGATTTCCTGGCTCCAGAAGTGGACTTCAAGTCCATCTTCTATATCAATTTAGATGGGGAAAAATTTAGAATGAATATAATTATGTTAGTCCACCTAACTCCTGAGTAAAGTTAAAGCTAACATTACCTGTATGTCCCTCTAGCCTGCCACTCATTGCTCCCCGCCTTCCCTTATTCCACTGATCTGCTCATAAAACCTCACACATCATGCCTTTTTGTACCTATAGATCAACATACACAGTCCAAAAATTCTCCCTTGCACTCTTCTCCTAATAAATTCACCTCCATTATCATATCCAACATGAAGTCTTCCTTAAACTGCCAAGTCAGGTAAAGTTCTCCTCTTTAGTATTTTCATAATTCCTTGGGTATATTTCTTTATTCTTTTTTTTTTTTTTTCAGTACTGGGGTTTGAACCCAGGGCCTCGCACCTGCATGCTTTGCAAGTGCTGGACCACTGAGCTGAGCCCCCACCCCATTTTTTTAACTTTTTTTGAGGGTCTCACTAAATTATGCAGACTGCCTCTGGTCTCAAACTTGCGATTCTCCTGCCTCCGCCTCCCAAGCCGCTGGGATTACAGGTGTGCGCCACTGTGCCTGGCCCTTGGGTATATTTCTGTAACAGCACAAGTAGATTGTTTTCTAATGATCTGTTTGTGAGTTTTTCTCTCCCTCTAGAACATGAGCTCTTAGTGGCCAGGGGTGCCTCTAACTTATCATTGTAGCCACAGTGATTACGACAATGCTGGATGTGTAGCAGACATCAGTTAATCTAGGTTGAACTGACAAAAATGTTAGAGTCTGAGAAACTTGGAAAAAGAAGACCTATCATGAAGTCCTGAGACACAGGTTGTTGTTGTTGTTCTTGTTGGTGGTGGTGTTAGATGCCATCAAGTTGGGGTCTGACTCATAGTGAACCTATGTACAACAGAATGAAACACTCCCCAATTCTGTACCAGGCACATGATCTTATTTATGTTTAAGCCCATTGTTGCAGACTGTGTCAATCCATCTAGTGGAGGGTTTTCCTTTTTTCATTGACCTGCCATTCTCCTAAACATGGTGTGCTTCTCCAGGGACTAGTCCCTCCTCACTACATGTCCAAAGTAAGTTAGATGCAGTCTAGCCATCCTTGCTTCCAAGGAGTACTCTGGTTGCACTTTTAGAACAGATATGCTGGTTCTTTTGTCAGGCCATGGTATATTCAAAGTTCTTCTTCAGCACCATAATTCAAAAGCATCAATTCTTCTCCTGTCTCCATTATTCAGTGTTCAGCTTTCACACCAACATGATGTGACTAAAAATACCATGGCATGAATCAAGCACACCTTCGTCTTCAATGTGACATCTTTACTTTTCAACACTTTAAAGAGGTCTTTTGCCACAGCTCTTCCCAATGCTATGTGTCCTTTCATTTCTTCACTGCTGCTTCCACAGATGTTGATTATAGAGCCAAGTAGAGCAAAATCTTGAACAACCTCAACCTTTTCTCCATTTATCGTGAAGTTGCATACTGACCCAGTTGTAAAGATTTTTGTTTTGATGATGTTGAAGTGTGATCCACAGTGAAGGCTGTGTTCTTTGATCTTCATCAGTAATGTTTCAAATCTTCTTCACTTTCAGCAAGCAGAGTTGTGTTATCTGCATAATGCAGGTTGTTGATGAGTCTTCCTCCAATTGTAATGCTATGTTTCTCTTCATAAAGTCTAGCTTCTCTGATTACGTGTTCATCATAGAAAATGAAGAGGTATGATAAAAGGATATAGCCCTAATGCGCACCTTTCTTGAGTTTAAACCAAGCAGTGTTTTCTTGTTCTGTTTGAACAACTGCCTTCTAGTCCATATACAGACTTCTCATGAGTACAATTAGATGCTCTGGTATCCCCATTCTTCATAGTGTCATCCACAATTTGTTATGATCCACACAGGCAAATGCCTTTGTGTAGTCGATAAAACACAGACACCTTACTGGTATTCTCTGCTTTGGGCTGATATCCATCTGACATCAACGAAGATGTCCCTGGTTCCCCGACCTCTTCTGAATCCTGCTTGATTTTCTGGCAGTTCCCTGTTTATATACTGCTGTGGTTGCTTTTAAATGGTCTTCAGTTAAATTTTGCTTGCAACTCTTCCCCAGTAGTCTTGAGTGCCTTTCAATCTGGAGAGTTTCTTTTCCTGAACTATATCTGACAATGTTTCTGTTATTCATAGGGTTCTCAATGGCTAATTGTTTTGGGAGTGGGCTGCCAGGTCCTCCTCCCTAAGCGGTATTAGTTGAAGCTCAGCTGAAACCTATCCAACTTGGGTGACCCCACTGGTATCTGTAATACCTGTAGCATTGCTTTCAGCTTCATGGCAACACGCAATCCCCCATAGTACAGCAAATTGACAGACGTGTGGGGGCCTGAACACTAGATCATATTAAGTCATAAAAATAATATAAGTAGAACAGAGAACCCTCAAATGTACTATTAGATGCATTTTGTTGTCGTACGTGGGTATTTTAAATTCAAAACCTGCCTAGATTATAAGTGCCTTCATCTACTAGATAGAAACATGTCTTTTGGTCATTACTTCTCTGTGTACACTCTGTAATTTCACTGAACAGATTTGGCTTTCAAGAGAACTCAGCACATTGGCAAGAAAAAGCCGTTATATAGCAATCTTCTGTAGGATTCTCCTTCAATCTTGTGGGTAGCACCTGTCCCCACAGAGAATGGAAAGTTAAACTCTGCATAATAGTTCCTTAAAGTTTTTAGAGTTTTTAATTTTCTAATTTTTATTATAAAATTATATGATAAAGGGATCAAAGTCTCCTGGAATTAACCTCTTGTAATACCATACAAATACAAAAAATACCTTTTGAATAAATTAAATAATTAATTGTTTTGTAGATGCTTGACCAAAACAGGGAAATGCTTCTTTTGAATGGCTCTCTTCTCCATCTGAGGATGCATCTGCATGTGAGTAGCAAGGCAAGGATGTGTGACTCAGAAATTCCACTCTCTGGAAGTCAAGGCATTTTTCCCCCAGCTGGCCTTAAAGCCAAAGTCGCCAAAACCTTAATAGACTCAGTGTAGCTGTGAGTTATATGACCTCAGTAATATAATCATTAAGATCAATTTAAAATAGCATTCCAGGAGACACTTGACACTCTAATATACAATGGGTATGCACGGGGCCTTGAACTGGAAAATTGGCATGAGGTTGTCCTACATGGGAAGAACCTAGATTTGGAGCCCATAAATAGAGCCAAGGAATAGATAAGAAAAAAAGACCTGGAATCTGAAGAAGAAATATTTAAGAGTGGAGTCATCAGAAAGAAACAGCTTAAAAAAAAAATAGAAGAAGAAGAAAAAAAAAGGTTAAGGAGTCTCCCATCACAAAAGCCTTTAGGATAGGTTATCTTTATGACTACCTCCTATGCTCCTCAAGAGTTTCTTATGGCTAATTTCTGCTGTAAGTTGTCCCATCCCCTAAAGCCAACTGGACCTCCTGAACTTGAGTAGCCATTTTTGATCTTGAACTTTGATGTAGACTCTGTTTTAGATTATTTTTCTCTTATGAAATCCTCATAGTTAATTAACTTTTAAATTCACATCTATAGTAAAATGATAGGGAGAATAGAAACCTTAGCTTAATACATCATATTGGTTTGACAGTGATTTTGATTTCCCATATAAATTCTGTATAGAAAAAAAATCCTATTTGAAACCCTTAGAATTTACATTTATTTCATAATGATTTTAATGTAAGCTGGTTTTAAGATCTTATTTCTTATGCTTTTTTTTTAAATATGAAGGAATAGAGGAGTGGCTTTTCACATTAAATTGTTTTCTTGGCAGCCAGCACTTTAACCAAAGGATCAGAGTTCAAATGAGACTTTTAGTGTATGTTGAAACTGGATACAACATTTCCTCTTAGACTTAGAAGTCAAACAATGATGACAGCCTAAAAGGTACCAAGGGAAATTGAAATGAGCTATAAGTAGGTTTCTTCAAAAATTCTTGTTATTCTCCCTACACAAAGCTCCACACATCTTCCTGTCTCATTTGTAAATAGATTTGAAAATCACTATCCATCTCTGGCATTAGCCTTTTCCTACTCTGTATGATATATCCTATGGAACATCTTTCATGAATCATTGTTTAAAAACAGAGTGAGAAAGAGAGAGAGAGAGAGAGAGAGAGAGATTGTTGAAGATACATCTAAAATTCCTTAAGCTCAAAGCCAATTAAATTTATTTTCATCCTTAGACATGTAGTTCCATTAAAGTTAATTGTGTTTCTGTTTCAGTGTATAGGCATTAAAGAGTTTAATAGATGAATAAGAAGTATAATTCCAGATAAATAAGCACTGTGAGCAAAATTTTCATACTAGTTTTGTCTTCTAGAATAAATATATTAGTAGAGAATAGAATATGGACTTGATGCACTAATTTCCTTGAAAGAACATATTGCCATTTATCATTTGAAGACTCTGTAGCTGACGCTGACCTGGTCCTCACCATGTTGCCCTGGCTGATCTCGAACTCACAATGATCCTTCTGCCTTAGCCTCCTGAGTGCTGAGATTACAGGTATGAACCATCAGGCCTGGTACCCTCTACTTGTTATTTCAAATGTTATTTATTTGTGCCATCTTTTTAACCTCGACCAATCCACAACAATGTTGTGTTTATTGGAAACAATTTATACATTTACTTATTATCCACTTTCTTCTCTTTTTTGTTCTTAGTAATTGCATTTTAATTTTTTCCTTTGTGTACATATTTGGTGTGAATGATTAGCTCTTCTCCCCACCTCCATAGGTTCTCTTTTGTAACAAACTCATTTAAAACTAAAATTTCTTCTCTGCATTCAGCTTTGTCCATATTCCACACATTGTGTTACATTTCATTCTCATTATTCATTTATATATTTATCATTTCCATTTTCATTTCTTCTTTAACAAAGGATTTTCTCAAGAAATCCTTTTAAGTTTCCAAAAAGAAATTTTTTGGTCATATTTGGTTAATTTTTTAATTTAGTATTTTGTTGGAATATATGACATACTCTTTAGAGTTTGGTACAAATTCAAATTAGCTACCTGGTTAGCTTAAAAAGTTTGGAAAGAATATATATCATATTTTGTATTTGGCAAGTCTTGGTATATTTGAACTCTAAGGTTTATTCCTGTGGATTTCAAGCATTAATTATAAGATTTTATAATCAATCATGCAGGAAGTGTGGTCTGTGCTATCAAGCAGAGTGCAGAGTACTCGTGACTGACTTGAGTTGGGAGGCTGGACCTCTCTTTTCTCTTTCACTCTTTGAATGTGTCTTTCTCTATGTGTGTGTCTTCCTTTCTCTCTCTCTCTCTCTCTCTCTCTCTCTCTCTCTCTCTTTCTCTCTCTCTCTCCCTCCCTCTCTCTCACTCTCTTTCTTTCTCTGTCTCCATTGAAAAATATTCCATATTATTTCCACACCTGACCCCTCTCTGTCTTTTATTAGGTCCAATATATACACAGACTATCCTGCATCATAAGATGAAAACATTGCTGAAACAAACAAAAACAAAAAACAACAACAAAAACCCTCATGTTTCAGCAGAACCATGGGAAAAGAAATAATTGGCTTGGCTATATCAAATACAGTTTTATACATATGTGCCATAAAATTTTTCTAGATTTAACCAGATCCAGTAAGCATTCCTGACATGAATTGATGAATTTCACAAAACTCTTGCTTTCCAGAGCTGATTATTCTGGGAATAAACACACATACACATGAGACACATATGTGTGCGTGTGTATCTATATATGTATTGTATACATATATACACACTTACCTCTAAGATCCAAGAAAGCCATCTTATTCTCTTATTATTATCATTCTACATATGGATGTGTATTTTTCCACCCACAAAATATTCAGCAGTGTGGTGTAAAACTTTTGTCTTTTAGGTTTTGGTTGGGGGTGAGATTTTTTTGGAGGGGTGTTGTTTTTGTTTTGTTTTGCTTTGTCATGTTTTTTGAGACTGGGACTCACCGAGAGCTAGGATCACATGTGTGCATCACCTTGGCCAGCTTAATTTTGTTTTTTAAAATAAATGATTTGTCATGAGCTCCCATTTCTGCATGATATACTTTCTCAGAAACACAAATTTAGTCCATTTTCATTTTTCTCAGTCCAATCCAGTCATTCCTTTTATCCAATCCCATTTTTTTTTATCGTTTGCATTTAAGGTAGGTGAACTCCTGTTTTATCCCTCACTCATACTCTTGGAATCAAGGGGGTAGAGGTGAGGAACTGCCCTGCTACAGTGGTGACAGAGCATGGAATCTCTCAGTCTCCCTCCCACCATACAATAGTGACACCCTCCCTTCTCTACTGACACCCTTGGTAATGAAGTGACTTGACTCTTGTGGAAATAAGCAGTATGTATGAAGCATAATGTACCCTAGAAGGACAATTGCCAGTGGGAGGGTCTTATTTTGACACTCACCTGGACTTTAGCACTGCCAATCCCTCATAACCTGGTCCACTCATGTATCTGTTTACTGCCTTCCCAGACCGAAGACTTCTTGGCCAACCTGCTGCTTATCTCAAATGTGGATTCACACTTTCACTATCCCAGTGTCAAAGGAGAGTGTACCACAAATAAGAGGCCACTGCCTTCCAAGAATCCAGCTGAGCAGTGAGGCATGAGACCATCAATTTTCATATTCCTACTTAAAGTTGATTTCATCATGACCTCCCCACTCCACATGCACATGTACACACACACACACACACACACACACACACACACACGCACTCTTCAGGCTCCCAATGGGCAGGAGTAGTAGAACACTTAATCCTCATTTCTAGCTTACTTACTTTCTGAATCCGTTATGTCCCATGAAATTCCTTTATCTACCATGAAGGGCAGAAAGACACACCTATCTCTGGCAGGGGACCTACATCAGATCTTATTGGATTTATCCTAAGGTGTCTTGACTGTGAAGCTAAGAACACAGCACTTGCCTATGTGCTTCTCCCTCAGCAGTGGGTGTGTTCTTCCCTAACTGCACCCAGGGAAAAGGGAGATTTCAACAAGGATAATATGGGAGTCAACATCAGTTAATGTTTTGAAGTATTACCCTACCATTAATACTTCATATACGAGCTTGTCAAGCATTTCTTATTTACACAAAGAGACTGAGTGAGAACATGTCTTTACCCTGAATCTAAAGCAGTTGGAACCATGAACTTGTATCCACATAGTGAGCTATAGTTTGTCATAATGTTAGAACAGCAGAGCTAATCTTCTGAGACACCAGTTGGTGAGGTTAAGAAAGGCTGACAACGTCGGTGGTGATATTGATAGAGGAAAGGTGAAGATCTTAGTCCAATTCTTATAGACACAAGTGCAGTCTAAGGTCTGTTTCACTAAGGCCAGTGATAATGAAAAATAATTATATCTATCACAGTTTGGTTTTCATTGCCTCATCCTCCACTTCATACTGCAAAACTACATTCTGTAGGCTTAGCAGAGAGAGGCCCCAAAAGGTCAACTATAGATGCCTAACATTCAGAACTAATGAACATGAAACTCAACAGGCACCGTATTTGAAATCCATTGATAGAAGTAGAAGATAATCTCTCTTCTTAATATCAAATTTCAGACCATGTCAATTAGAACTCTTGCTGATGAATATTATATGCTTATATTATATGATTATATTAAATGCTGAAGAGGAATATTACATTCTAATAACATGACTATTTAGCATTCATCTCTGTTTCTCTAGAAGTGTGGCATGTGTTGCCTTAGTTTTATTTCATACAATAATAATTTGGTAAGGAGAGTATTTCTTTATGCTTCAATGGAATATATTAATCCTTCAGACAAAGAACCAGTATTTGTAAATAAGGAAGTGCCAAAAAATTCTTGTGGAAGAAAATTGCTTATAACAAAGTACCATTTCGAAACTTGAAAACAAAGTCCAATTTTCCTTCTAAAGTTATTAGTTAATAGGAAGAGAAGTTTGATCCATAACAACTGGAAAATGACTGAGTCACTTCTGAAATATCACCTAACAATTTTTCACTAAGATGCTCACAATAAATTATTTTATGACAGAGACATTGAATAGCTTTTTCATCTTTTGTGCACACTTAAAATAAGAATATTCATGAACAAAGGCAGCATGACTTGATGGATTTAGAGCCACGACTTATGCTCCCAAAGCTTGTTCTTCAATGGAATTTTTTATAAGCCACTTAAGTGCACCACAATTTTTTCTTTCATAAAATATATTTTCAGATTCACAGGTCAGTTAGAGAATTTTGGAGTCATTCACTGAATTTTCTAATAAAATGTTATGATTTGAAGACCAAGAAAGAGACTTAAGTCAAAACAATGATGCTTTCTTTTTTTTAACCTGGGACCTTTGCAGTCAATAACTTATAGAGAAAATATGAAAAATTAAAAGTATGTTGTATTCAGCTTACATGACCAGCTTAAGGATTATCTGGAAGAAAAAGAAGGGAATGTCAAATACTTTACTACTGTATTGCCAAAATCTTAAATAGGAATATTGGAAGAATAGCAAATCATACTTGCCCTATCAAGAAATTTCTATAAACAGGAAAAATTAATAGCACACAATCAACTTCTGGCAACAGCAATTCTCACTTTGATATGCCATACGAGGTCACCAGAGCCAAAATAAACACCAGACTGCCCCAAAAGCACCTGAGTTATTACAGATAAAGTAAAGCCCCTTGTGTCATATTTTGGGGCTAAATATAGCACATTTATTCTCTGGCTAGTGCCTGGCCCAGAGAAAGTACTCAGCACTTTTCCTTTGAAACAATAAAAGAAAATATTCATTGATCAATGTGTTGGCCAGGTTGGTGCACTAAGTGATAATTCTGAAAATATTTATTGGATGTCATGCACCTAAGCCCAGGGGATTACAAAAATAAGTACCATCTCTTTCATGGAAAAAAATGCAGTAAGATATATTAAGAAAAGTATTGGGGTCACATCAAGTTTTGTGAAAATCTAGTAAAGGATAAGAAGCTCTTCCTAAAGGGTTTGCAGAAGTAGCCACAAAATGAGAAATATTTGAGTTGGTCCTTGAAGCATGAGTAGTATTTAGGTACATGGAGAAGAACAAGAAAGAATATAATAGAAAGAAGGGCCAGCATGTACAAAGGCAAGGCACTGAGAAATTATTTCCTATTTATGGACAGTAAAGAGATCAGGGGACAGGATTAGGGGCAAATGTATGAACAAATGGCCTCATATGCAGCTGGAAAGTAATCTTCTGAACACATTTTTAAGCCATCTTAAGAATTTGAGATATTTTCTCATAGGTCTCAGGAAGTTACTAAAGTTAGGTAAGCATAAATACGGTATAATTGAATTTGAGGTGTATAGAACTTCTACTGGCAAACCATAAGAAGACTCAGTCAGGAAAGGAAGAGTAGAATTAAGAGAAAAAATCTCAAGAAAGAAATCCTATAGAGAAGTACCCACCACCAAAACTCGAAGTACTTGGTCCTCAGTAATGCATACTTTATTAAATGAATGAACACATGAGTGAAGGTGACAATATCTTTCTGGAGTTATCTTTGAGATCAATTTTAAATATGGCACAGGCAACTTTAGTGAAACAGAGGATTGAGATTGCAATGGGGTAATTAGCAGACATTCTGTGATAAGCCACAATCACTTTTCAGAGAAAATTGGTTGTACATGGGCTCAAAGCAAAAGTAAAAATTAAATCTAAAGTAATATGTCATATTGCTGATTGTATTACAAAGTACAGTAGTGTACTATAATGTGTTAGTTTAGATTTAATTTTTAATTGTGGGTAACATTGCAGTGAATGGGAATACCAGAACACTCAATTGTACTCATGAGGAATCTGTACATGGATCAGGAGATAGTTGTTCAAACAGAACAAGGAAACCCTGCCTGATCAAAAGTTGAGAAAGTTGTAAATCAGGGATGTATCCTTTAACTGTACCTCTTCAATCTCTATGCTGAGCAAATAATTCACAATCTGGACTTTTTGAAGACGAATGCGGCATCATGACTAGAGGAAGAATCATTAACAACCTACCTTATGCAGATAACACAACTCTCCTTGCTGAAAGTGAAGAGGATTTGAAACATTTACTGATGAAGATTGAAGAACACAGCCTCCACCATGGATCACACCTCAACATCAACAAAACAAAAATCCTTACAACTGGGTCAGGACACAACCTCATACTAAGTGGAGAAAAGATTGAGGTTGTCCAAGATTTTGCTTTACTTGGTTTTACAATCAGCACCGACAGAAACAGCAATCAAGAAATCAAAAGATGCATTACATGGGGAAAAGGTGTTGCAAAAGACCTCTCTAAAATTTTGAAAAGTAAAGATGTCACAACGAAGACAAAGGTATTCTTTGAATAAAGGAGATAGGAGAAAAATTGTTGCTTTTGAATTATGGTGCTGAAGACAAATATTGAATATATTATGGACTGCCAAAAGAAGCAACAGAGCTGTCCTAGAAGTGCAACCAGAGTGCTCCTTGGAAGCAAGGAAGGATAGACTGCATCTTACATATTTTGGACATGTTGTCAGGAGGGATCAACCCCTAGATTTAAATATAAAAATGATTGTGTGCCTGGCACAGAATCAGTAGTGTTTCATTCTTCTGTACACAGGGTTGCTGTGAGTTGAACCCAACTTGATGGCACCTAAAAGCAACAACAAGTAAATGCACAATAAGAGACAATTATGCATATACAAACTCTCTTCTCATTCACAATTAACTACAATAATCCAATTTCTTAGTAGTCTTATTTTATATTTATAAAAAATTCTTTAGATACAAATACTATTTTCCATGAAGAGTTCCAACTCTTCATGTCATGTCCATGTCATGGTATTAGAAGATTCCTTGGAGTGGTTGTTATAGAGTCTCCTATAGAAGTTTAAAGCTCAACATAAATGGAACTCTAGCCAACTTTATGATGTCTCCTCATCTCTGAGGGCCTCAAAATGAGAAGTGCAGATAGAATTGAGCTCCCTGCTTACCATCCACTCTGCTGTCTCTTGGTACCAACTACCTCAGATAGCTTGTTCAAATGTCCCCAGAGGATCTTGTGTGCTTCAGGGAAAAATGGCTCCATCACTATGCCAGGCAGGCTGCTCAGACATAATCCTATTGGCACAAGTCCATCCATTGCCTTTTTGGACTGGAGGATACAAGATATAGTTTTGGTCCATGTGTCTGGAGGACGTATTGCAGAGGCATCTGTGAAAGAAATTTTCTCCTCTGGGGAAAACCAGAGACACCCTATTCTCCTACTGAGTGGCTAGACCTGGAAAAACTACAACCAGCTTCCTGTCAAGTCCTCCACCTGCAGGAGGTTAAGGTATTTTGACAAAGGAGAGCTGTGAGAATCACCAGGAATCAAACTAGCACTCAAATCAAGCTATACCCAGAGTCTGATCTTTCTCTGCATATTTTGATTACCAGAACAAATAACTCATCTGCATAGTTTAAGCCATTTTGGAGTGGGTTCTCTGTAACTTACAACTGAAATCATCCCCACAGGTAAAAGTGGTAAAGATAGAAAATGACTAAAAACATCACAAAGGAGCTGCTGATACAGAGATTAAAAGAAGGGAAGTTGGAGCCACATTGCCTGGGCTGATTCTAAGGTCTGCAACCATTCCCTTAACATCTTAGGTAGTTATTTAGACTTACTGTGCCTAGGTTTTAGCATCTATAAAATGGAGACAACAATGCTTACCTGACAATGTTATGACTTAGTGATAATGAATTAATAAAAATGAATCAATATGTACAAAGTGCTTAAAACAGTGCCTAGCACATTGTCAATGCACTTTTTTATTACACTATCTAAAGTATGTGAGATAGTGTTTCTTGCACACTTCACAATAAAATGAACTCTTGGACCATCAATGAATACAGAATCAGATGGAGAACTTCTGAACTACTCAGTCTGCCAATGATAAGTCTCTCATGCAAAAAGCATTAGATGTATAGATACATTCATTTAATGACAACTATGGCAAGCCATATATCATTCTAAGATCTTGGATTATAGTAGTAAAGAAGAGAGACTCAATCTTGGTTGTCATGGCATCTGCATTGAAGTGGCCATGTGAGCTCTACAACTAAGTCATGCCAGTAGAGTTAGGGTCTGACTCTGTAGGGCGCTGGGATGAGGGCTATCATGTAGTAAGATGTATGGTAGAAGGGGGCAAGAAAACAGAGGCGCATTGGAGAGAAAGATGTATACCAGGATAACATGGAATTTGTCAGGCCTGTGGCAGAGGAGAGTACATGGCTTCAGTGTGACACATGTTGCAGTGGAGGGGTGACACAGCATGGCATTACTCAGGAAGCACAAGGTGTCTTGTAGTTAGAGGACCTGGCAGACTCTGTAGGGCCATTTGAGTGGTGCTAACAATTCAGTAGAGAAGCACTGTCAAATATAGTGTGGAAATAAACTCCCCAGCCTGGGAGGCATTCAAGAAATGACTGGGGAAGAGTGACCTTTTCAAAGTAGAGTTGACTTTAATGATAGAAATGGAGTAAAGTCCCTGGGACCTCCAGTTGCTGATGTCACAACTCAAAATAAGAAGAAGCAGTGACTGCAACAATGGGCTCAAACATAAAAAGATCATGTGTGTAGCACAATGTTGAGTGTTTCATTCTTTTGTCCATAGGGTCACTATGAGTGGGACTCAACTTGATGGGACCTAACAGCAACAATTCAGGCCCAATATGATAAGCACTATGGAAGAAATGGGATGGGATTTAGCTCAGTTGGTAGAGCGCTGCGCTGCAGTCTCTGAGGTCCTGAGTTCAATTCCCAACACCACAAAAATGGGAGAAGGACCTGGCAATCCACTCCCAAGGCAATCCTGAAACAGCCATTGAAAACCCTATGAGGGTCGCTATGAGTCAGATACTGACTCGACGGCACCTAACAACAACAACATGGAAGAAATGTCAAATAAGTGTTGATCCTACAGGGTAGAGCCATGGTAGTTCCTGACCCAGAGCAATGGATAAAGAGATGAAGCATGTGTTAAAGAGGATGAAATGTATCCCAAAGCCACTTTCCATTTCTAAATGTCCTTTTAATTGGTCTAAAACATCAGAAATACAGTATCTAATTAACTACTCAGAGTTTTGATAGAAAATAGAGTAAAAGAGCATTGCATATCACCAGGGTCTATTGATTCTCTTTGATCCTGAAAATGCTATATTAAAGTCAGCTAACATGTTTATGGGGCTGAGGTTTGGCTCAGTTGGTAGGATGCTGTTTTGCACTCTCTGAGGCCTTGAGTTCAATCCCCACACTGCAAAAACAGGAGAAGGACATGGCAATCCACTACTGAAGCCACCCTAAAACAATCAACCATTGAAAATCCTATGAATAGCAGAGAAGCACTGACTAGTGCTGGGCATGGCACAATATCAGGGAGTGCTTTGCTCTGTTGTACATAGGATTGCTATGAGTTGGACCCAACTCACCGGCACCAAACAACAACAACAATGTGTTTATGTTAATTTATGAAAAGACTGGACAGTATTTTTTATATTACTATATCAAATAATGATTAGAGTCCCAGGAAATTACATTAACTTCACATCCAGACATTTTGACTGGAGCTAAAATATCAAGTGTTGTTTTTACATGAAATCATGTACTCTCAAAGTTAGAAGATCTTAAAGGTCATCGAGTCCAATGTTCAGACCAAGGTGTGAGGCCATCACCTCCACAACAGCCAACTTCTTTGAAAAAACCTATTAACTTATCCATTCAATTAGTCTGCAGACATAGCACCCTAGCATCCTATCCCCCCTGATCTCAGAAGCTAAGTAGGGTTGGCTTGGTTATTCCTTGGGCTGAAGACCATCTGGGAATACCAGGTGATGCAAACTAAGGAGAAGTACCCGACAATTCACTTCCAAAACAATATGCCATTGAAAACCCTATGAATAGCAGAGAAGCACTGACAATAGTACTAGGCATGGCATAGTATCAGGAATTGTTTCGTTCTGTTGTATATAGTGTAGCTATGAGTCAGACCTGACTCTATGACACCTAACAACAACAACAACAATCATCTCTTTCTTCACAGAACTTGTTTTTTAAAAACATTGATTGCATGGCAACTAGCAATTCAGACTGTGTTTGTCTCCCATCACTACCATGCCCTCTCCCTCCAACACCAAAAATGTCCAGTGGCCCTATGGGAGCAGCATGAATTCTATTTATAGGCTAGTCTATTCCCCAAGACCTCAGCTATTGCTTAATATTCAGCCTTTATCTCTATCTGCCTTATGATTTATTTAAAAAATCCTCTGCACCTACCAGAAACAATAATGATTGATTAAAAACTTCCTGTGTGTAGACTTAAATGCCTAGTTGTTTTTACTAATACTAGCTTAGACTTGCATGTTGTTGTTGTTAGGTGCCATGTGTCAGATCTGTCTCATAGCAACCCTATGCACAACAGAATGAAACACTACCCAAGACTGTGCCATGCACATGATCTTTTTATGTTTGAGCCAATTGTATAGCCCCTGTTTCTTCTCATTTTGAGACATGCCACATCAGCAGCTGAAGGTCCCAAGGGCTTTACTCCATTCCCATCATTAAAATCAAGTCTACTTTGAGGAGGCTTGCAGCCATAGCACTGTGGCATCTGATCCTGTCAGAACCTGGAATTAAAGCAGGGTTGGGCCTGGTTAGTGCTCGGATGGCAGACGGCCTGCAAACACCAGATACCGTAGGCTTGGGAGAAGGACCTGGCAACTCACTCCCAAAAATCAATCTGCTATTGAAAACCCTATGAGTAGCAGAGAAGCACTGACAATAGTGTTTCACATGTATGTAGTGTCTCTATGAGTCAGACATCAACTCGACTGCACCTAACAACAACAACTTTGAGGAGGGAACTCTTCCCTAGTGGTCTCTTGAATGCCTTCCAGCCCAGTGTGCTCATTTTCTGGCACTATGTTTGACAATGCTTCTCTGTTATTCATAGGGTTTTCAGTGGCTGTTTTGGGAGTGGGCTGCCAGGTCCCTCATAGTCTGTCTAGTCTGGAAGCTCAGCTGAAACCTGTTCACTATGGGTGGCCTTGAAATACCTGTGGCATAACTTTCAGTATCACAGCAACACACCAGCTCCTACCCCATGACAAACTGACAGACACATGGGGGTACACTTACATAGCATTTTTTAACTCCATAATATGTGTTAACTCATTTAACTTTTATAGAACCATTATGAAGTAGGCACTCATATTAGTCCCATTTTGCAAATAAATAAACTGAGACATGGAGAAGCTAAGTAACTTGGCCAAGATTAGGCAATTGCACAGATATTGAAGGCAGAATTCAAGCATGCATAATATGATGCTATGCTTTTAGCACTATGTTCACTTTACCTTTTGATATACAAATATCTTCTTAATTTTTCTCATTCATATATCTAAAGCTATTTTGTCCCAAGTGCAGAGTGCTTTGGAATCATTCTCTATCACTGTTACAATCTTGTCACTTTCTTTAAGGTAAATGTCAGAGGAAAACACTATGAACAATTAGCTTGAAGCAAGAATTAGGAACTCGAGGATTAGCTCTGCCTTAAAGCTTCCTTTATGGTACCTAACAACAACAACAACAATGTTTTATCATGAAAATCCCTTTGGATTCCAACAAGAATCATAATATTCCTCCTATCCACTTTTACAATGTCTGTATACACATGAAGCTATTTTCCCCAACATTGCACATTTGAGCAATCTTCCATCTGTAGATCAGGTGTTAGCCTTTTTAAAACAGAGTACATTGTATAAATAAAGAGCCTTGACCTCAGTTTATTGACATGGGCCTGGGATCTACAACTGTGACATACATTCTGGTGATCCATGTGTTCTTAATTCTTATCATCTGTAACTGGATACTTGTAGTGGGATTTCTGCCCTGGTTTTCTGGTTGCTACCCATTTCATCTCCCAAAACTCAGACATGGCTGGGGTCATGAAGTCCTACCCAGACCCTTTCCTTGGGAAAATATATTCTCTTCTGTTGGCTTCAAGGACCCTGATAAAAAGTGTAGTGGCCCTGTCTGCCTCCTATCTACCTGCTTATGTTTGACTGTTTCTTTCTTTTTTTATTGGAAATTTTTAATGTACAACTTAATGGGTATCATTTCATTTCATTGTGACATTTCCATATATGCATTTCATTGTACATTGCTCACATAACCTCCCCCTCATCCTCTCATGACCCTCCTCCCCTCCCTATTCCCCACCAATGATCTCCTCTCCACTTGTATGTCTTTTTGTGTCAATATTTATCTGTATACGTGCATCCCAATTTTGATTTAAGTCCAAACTTTTTTCTACAATGATCTGTCTTTTCACATTCTCAGCAGTATTATGTGAGTGACCTAGTCCATATACATTATTGCTATCCTTTGCTATTATTGGTATTCTTATTATTATTATTACTTCCTGTACTAATATAGTTGAGCTGTTTATATTGAGGTTGACCTCTCCCTCCTTTCTCCCTCCTCATTGGCCCTCCTCCCACTCTTGTCTTCTCCTATCATCACTTCCTTTTGCTAGATCCCTCCCTCCTTCTTCCCACTCCTTAAATTGTCCCTTCTCACTAAGTTTACATGAGCTTTTTATTATGTTCCAATTTGTGTATAGGATTTTTTCCTACTTTTAAGTTTGGTTCAGCTCCCACATATGAGTGAGAATATATGAAATTTCTCTTTTTGGGCTTGCATTCATTCACTTACAATAATTTTCTCCAATTCCATCCATTTTGCTGCAAATGACATTATTTCATTTTTTTTAATTGCTGAGTAGTATTCCATTGTGTATATGTACCATGATTTTTTAATTCATTCTTCTGTTGCACTTTGGTTGATTCCATATCTTTGCTATTGTGAAAAGTGCTGCATTGAACATGGAGATGTAGGTATCTCTGTGGTATGATGACTCATCTCTCTTTGTGTATAGTCCCAATAGTGGTATAACTGGGTCATATGGTAGACTTATTTTTAATTTTTTGAGGCACCTCCATATTGATTTCCAGAGTGGATGAACCAATTCACAACTCCACCAGAAGTGTAAGAGGGTTCCCTTTTCTCCACAGCCTCCCCAGCATTCGTTGTTATTTGTTTTATTGATCTTGGCCATTCTTAATGGAGTAAGGTGGAATCTCAGAGTTGTTTTGATTTGTATTTCCCTAATGTCTAGGGATATTGATGATTTTTCATGTGTTTCATGGCTTTACAAGCCTCTTCATTTGAGAACTGTCTCTTCAGTTCCTTTTGATCGTTTCTGATTGGATATATCTCCTTCCTGATTATACCTTCCTCCTATTGACACCTCATAAAAATCAAGGTCAATCTTGCATTCTTACCTCTCACTACGTATGCAGGATGGGGCCCCACAGCTGAGAGTTGCTAATCTCTGTCCTGTTTATTCTTTGCTTATTTCCATCCCCTACTATCTACTAGGTCTGGAATTTAGCTCAGTTGCTAGAGCTGCTCTGTAGTCTCTGAGGTCCCAGGTTCAATTCCCAGCACTGCAGAAATGGGAGAAGGATATGGCAATCCACTCCCAAGGCAATCCTGGAAAAATCAGCCATTGAAAATCCCATGAGGGTTGCTATGAGTTGGACATGACTGGACAGCACCTAACAATAGCCACAGGTGTCTGAAACATATTGTACTATCATTTGGGATCACAGTATTTTTAGATATTTATATTATCTACAAATGGTTAAATGTCTCTGAAAAATGGAAATCTGTACTTACCAAAGGTCAAATAGAATTTTGCTACAACACTACTCGAAACAGTCAGCCATTGAAAACCCTATGAGGGTCACTATGAGTCGGATACCGACTCGACGGCACCTAACAACAACAACAACAACAACAACAACAACACTACTAAAAAGAAATCAAGAATAATGCAGTTAAGTTCTATAAGAATTTTTGAATCTGTAAGTCATAAGCCACTGTCCTTGATTCTAATATCTCAGAAAAGCTCAAGTTCATGTTACAACACGTGGGACCTTCAACAACAGTAGTTAGTTGTTATTGTTAGGTTCTAAATAGTATTTGATTATCTTAATTTTTCTTTTTAAGGTCACTTTTCCCTCTGAATCTTTCAGTTGGTGATAAATGTATCTACTCTGAGTCTCATAAAAATTCAATAAGTAATTATTAAAAATTCCTTTAAATTGAAAAAATTTATTTATAGAAACCCAGCTGCTCCACTCAGGGTGACAAAAATGTAACATTTTAATGTAGAGCAACAACTAATTTCAAGTATTAGAAAAACGCAGGGAATCTCATCCTTTTACAAAAATATTTGCACACTTCTTTTCAAGAGCAGGGTGGGAAAATCTTGTGAAAATGAGTCCCTGGAAAGTTCTTTCAGAGAGTTCCTTGCAGCTGAATATCAAAGGAAATTTGCATGTTTCTAAAAGTATTGTACTTCTGGCTCCTGATGGAATTATGAGAACTCTCCTGTGATTGTCCCTAAATACATAGAGTTTAGTGATTTGAAACTTTAGGATCTCCCTACAGAGTTTTCTCCTTGTAGGTGATGACTATATTATAAGTAAAGATCATTTTGACAAGGAGAAGTTCATTTCACTTACTTGAGGCCAAGCGCATTTTAAGTCTTTATTCTCCTGCTTGTATCTCTAACTGCCACTAAATTTTTTTTAGGACTCTATGAAATTGTATTAAGTTCTTGTTGTTGTTATTATCATTGTTGTTATCACTATTATTATTATGGATCTTTTAGAACATCTTCCCTCTGTTCACATCTAAGAAAAAGTATGTCACAATAATATCATCATGCTTACTTTTGCTGAGCAAAAAATGTTTTATAGATGTTCTACTATTACAAGTAGATCTGAGGAAGGTTTAGGGAGTCAGTCTAATCTGTTTCCAAAAAGGGTGATGAACCCTACATTGGTGGTACTTCTGAGTCACATTTGATAGTGGCAAGAAGAGGTGAGTATTTGAAATGTAAAAATTATCAAGGAAGTGTTATGTACATGGTGCTTCAGAACTGTGGCCATCATATTTTCTCACAGACTAGTCACATTTTTAGAAAAAGAAACACTCCACTGTCAGATTAAAGAATTCACAGATTGCTTAAACAATTTTCATATATGTGAGGAAGTACAGGAAAGTATAATGGTGGAGACACATTCAATGCAAAAAGTAAAATCGTATATGTCAATAAAAATATGAAGCTCAATGAAAGATTCTTCTATGCAGAATAAAGAATTTTAAAACATACATATGCATGTTTAGTGTGACATTAAAATACAAGTCATCTTTCAAGAGAAACTAAAATCAAATTTAAAAATCATATTGTTAAGCAGTATAACATGTGAGGGGCATGTGAAGGTAGACCTGGAAAGGGATGCACACCAGAGTTAGGGAGGTGTTCTGTTTTTTAGAAGCTGGTAAATTGAAAGGAAGTTTGGAATCTGAGAAGGATAAAAGAGGGATGGGAGTATAAATATTTTTCCACAAACACTCCTAGATCAGGAATTTATGTGACTAAAGCATGAAACATAACTGAAGTTTTTGATATGATTCTGGAAAGATGTGACTAATTTCTCTGTAATTCTTCACAGGCTGTGTTTCTGTCCATTTGAATAAAGCAATGGATCTTCTGAGTTTTAGTATTTGGAAAGCTTCCCCCAGGGAATATTTTAAAAGTGCATACTCCTCTACTGCTCTTACTTTTCTCAATTAAATCTTGGCTTCACTCCTCACCTATTACAGGACAGTGAGCAAATTTATCTGGATTTTCTGCTTCAATTTGTCTCTACAAAATGGAGATACTAATAGCATCTATGACATAAATTGTTATAAAGATTAAATGGGATAAGGCAAATAAAATGCTTGAGAACAAGGCCTAGAACATACTTATGTTCACAATGAGTGGAAGTTCAGCTCTCAAGAGGCAGGAAAATTGCAAGTTTGAGACCAGCCTTGGCTACATAGTGAGTTTCAGGTCAGTTTGGGCTAAAAATTAAATAATAAAAACAAAAAAAGAAAAAAAAAAAAGCCACAGTAAGTGTTAAGCACTTTTAACCTAACTTTTTCTTTCTGATTCTTTTTAAATCCTAGACAAATGTAATGCTAATCTATCACCTGACTTGCCTGTAGTTTCTTTAAACACTATACAGTTGGTCCTACACATGCAATTATATTGTTGTTGTTGTTAGGTGCCATCGAGTCAATATCCAACTCATAGCGACCCTCTGTACAACAGGGGAAACACTATTTTATTGTCAGTGCTTCTTTGCTGTTCATAGGGTTTTCAATCGCCGATTGATTTTTGGGAAGGGGTTGCCAGGTCCTTCTCCCAAGCCTACAGCTTCTGGCGTTCCCAGGCGGTCTCCCATCCAGGTACTAACCAGGTCCGACCGTGCTTAGCTTCCGAGATCTGACGGGATCAGATGCCACAGAGCTATGGCTGTAGGCATGCAATTATATACTGACTATATAACGCTATGGGCTGGGATTTAGCTCAGTGGGTAGAGCGCTGCGCTACAGTCTCTGAGGACCCGAGTTCAATTCCCAGCACCGCATAAATGGGAGAAGGACCTGGCAATCCACTCCCAAGGCAATCCCGAAGCACTCAGCCATTGAAAACCCTATGAGGGTCGCTATGAGTCGGATACTGACTCGACGGCACCTAACAACAACAACAATATAATGCTATAAGTAGAATGGCTTCCTGCTAAAAATATATTCTCATTTCAAGTGTCAAATTCCCCATTAGAATGAAGTAAGTGATTATTTTCCAGGCACTATTATATAAAAATATAACCACACCTGTTGTTGTTGTTGTTAGGTGTCGTCGAGTCGGTATCCGACTCATAGCGACCCTCTGTACAACAGGGGAAACACTATTGTCAGTGTTTCTCTGCTGTGCATAGGGTTTTCAATGGCAGATTGACTTTTGGGAGGGGGTTGCCAGGTCCTTCTCCCAAGCCTGCAGTACCTGGTGTTCCCAGGCGGTCTCCCATCCAGGTACTAACCAGGCCCGGCCCTGCTTAGCTTCCGAGATCTGACAGGATCGGATGCCACAGGGCTATGGCTGCAGGCTGTGTTTTATATGTAGTATATCTGTTTTCCTTTGTCAGGTAGCTGGTGTCAAACAACGTTCAGCATGGAAGAATCCTTAAAGAGGAAATTCTGATAGCATAGCACCATCATGGGGACAATGTACGCCATGCGGTATAGCTAAGAGTATGGTTGGGGTAGAAGCAAAACCATAAGTTCACCAAAAATGCTAGAATTGAGAAGTAAGACACACAAGGAGTAGACAAGTTGCCCCCAACTTCATCTCACCAAATTGCCTATAGTCAGCCCAATTCATACATGAACCCATTAAGGCATAAACAATATACAAGTAAGTAATTTTAACATAAAGTAAAATTCATGGTATTATAGAAGGCTTAATTAATGACATAAGTCTTAAGATTTCATACTGTGGACCACTAGAAAACACAGAAAGCCATTCTCTCATTTAGTTTGTTTCTATCTCAGTGAGCAGATTGATATGTGAAAATAATGTACTCCCCCGATTACAGTGAAAATCATAGTTAAGATGATGCATACTAGATAGAAATATACTGTGTCTTTGACGAATCAAGTTAAAACAAAATGATTTCTTTTGGCATTGTGTTGTGTTAGATGAACCCATGAAGATATTTTTCTAAGGACATGGAGTAATACAAAATTTGGAAATACATTAGAGAGGATGATTAACCAGCTGCTTTTCTTATACATCCTATTAACAAATTAATCCATACCAAGTGGCCACTATACAAAGTCAAAATAAAATTAGTCTTTGCATGTCAGAAATAAAATCATGGAATAAATAGCTCTTTTTAGTTACTTGCAAACATTTTCTAGCTAAAATTTGAATTAGAATGGATATCAATGTAGTTAGTCAGCTTTTTCCTATTTATTATACTTAGAATAGACTAAGTAATAAAAGAATTTATAAGGTCCATGTGAAGCACATTGAGATCAGTCAACTGGGAGAAGGTGACATCAGGGATTTTAGAGCCTTGTTAGGTACCATGGAATGATGTCTGAATCATGGTGACTCATAGGGGTTTCAATGGTTGATTGTTTTGAGATTGTTTGGGGAGTGGGCTGTCACATTGTTCTCCCATTTTTGCAGAGCTGGGGATCAAACCCAGGGCCTCAGAGACCACAGAGCGGTGCTCTGCCAACTGAGCAGAACTCCAGTAGTGGCACTGCATTAGAGCCTTCAGAACAGAGCCAAGTCTGTTCTCAAGCCAAATTTCACTCCTTTATCTGCCCAGTTCCCTTCCCTGTCTCTTCCATTCAGTGTTCTCTGCCCTCTGCTCTGTATCCTGTTCCTCCTTGCCCATCTCTCTTAGGTTCCTACTTCTCCCAAAAAGCAACACCCACTCACCTTCCTGATTGATCAAGTAGGTAAATTTCACTCTGCTCCTCCCATTTCCCCCTTCTCTACCTTTCTTCCCATCCCCACAACACTTCTCCACTGAGAATGTGAAAATCCTTCCCCAGCCCCACCTCCTGCCCAGACCCTTAGAGCAGGCACACATCACTGCAGTCCTAGCTTACTTCCCCAGGTCCCAACTGAAAGTCTTAGCATCCCCCTGAGCCCAGCTCCAGGTTCTCAGATCCTTCTCCACACTGCTACCCCCATGATCTTTCCAAGAATAAAGATTTTATTGTGTTATTAGCCTACTTTAAATCCCTCAGTTGTACTATTTCACCATGTTGAAAAAAATCCAGAAAGTAACAGGTATTGGTAAAGACGTCCAGAAATCAGAACTTTCAGGCACTGTTGGTGGGAATGAAAAATGGCACAGATAATACAGAAAGCCATATGGTAATTCCTCAAAAAATTTAAAATACCATACGGTATAGCAATTCTACTTCTGTGTATATTCCCAAAAGAATGGAAAGCAAGATCTCTAAGAAATACGTATGCACCCATGTTCGTAGCAGCATTATTCACAATTGCGAAAAACTGGAAGCAACCCATGTGTCCATCAATGGATGAATAGATAAACAAAATGTGTGTATGTGCATACAATGTCATTGAACATTGAAAAGGAAGAAATTCTGGCACATGTTGTGGTGTGAATGACCCTGGGAATGATTACATCATGCTAAATTAAATAAGCCAGTCATAAAGGAAAAGTACTGTATGATTCCACTTTTATGAGGTACCTGGAGTAGGCAAGCTCATAGAGACAAAAAGTAGAAGGGTTATGAACAGAGGCTAGAAGGACATGGGAGCAAGGAGTTTTTTTTAATGAGTATAGAGTTTCAGCTTCTTGAGATGAAAAGAGTCTATGAGACTAGTTACACGACAAAGTAAATATATTTACATTATTGAACTATAAATTTAAAAACAACAAAATGTCATCTTTTTATTATGTGCATTTTACTGCAATTAAGAGAAAAATCCCTCATGTGTCTATCAGTTTGTTATACTATAGGGGCTTGCATGTTGCTGTGATGCTGAAAGATATGCTACTGAAATTACAGATACTGTGGTGGACATGTTTCAGCTGAGCTACCAGACTAAGACAGACTAAGGAGAAGGACATGACTAACCTACTCTAGAAACAAGTAGACATTGAAAACCCTATGAATACCAGAGAAACCCTGTCAGATATATTGCCAAAAAATGATCTTCCCCAGGTTGGAAGGCACTCAAAAGACCACTGGGGAAGAGCTTCCTCCTTAAAGTAGAGCCCACCTTAATGATGAGAATGGAGTAAAACCCCAGGGACCTCCTTATACTGATGTGACTCAAAATGAGAAGGAACAACTATAAACATCCATTAATAATTGGAACGTGGAATGTACATAGTATGAATCTAGGAAAATTAGAAATCATCAAACGGGAAATGGAGGACATAAACATTGATGTTCTAGGCTTCAGTGAGCTAAAATGTACTAGTATGGGCCATTTTGAATCAAACAACCATATGGTCTACTATGTTGAGAATGACAGATTAAAGAGAAATGGGATTGCATTCATCATCAAAAAAAGACATCTCAAGATCTATCCTGAAGTACAATGCTGTCAATGATAGAATAATATCCATACAAGGAAGGCCAATGATAGGGAAGATTTTCATTAGCTTCTGCAATCTGAAATTGAATATGCAATCAGGATGTACTGATAATTACTAGTGATTGGAATGCAAAAGATGGAAACAAACAAGAAGGCTCAGTAGTTGGAAAATATGGCCTTGGGGACAGAAATGATGCTGGAGATCATAAGAAAGAATTTTGTCACACCAATGACCTTTTCATTGCAAATACATATTTTCACCAACATAAATGGTGACCATACACATGTAATTCACCAGATGGAACATACAGGAACCAAACTGACTATATTTGTGGAAAAAGATGATGGAAAACCTCAATATCAAAAGTCAGAACAAGACGAGGTGCTGAATGTGGTTCAGACTATCAACTGATCATGTGCAGGTGCAAATTGAAACTAAGGAAAATTAGAGCAAGTGTTCAGAGAGCCAAAGTATGACCTTGAGTATATCCCATCTGAGTTCAGAGACAACCTCAAGAACAGGTTTGATGCTCTAGACACTAAGGATCAAAGACCAGACCAGATGAGTTGTCACATGACATCAAAGACCTCATTCATGAGGAAAGCAATAGGTTATTTAAAAAACAGGAAAAAAAGGAAAGACCAAATTACATGTCAAAAGAGACTGTGAAACTTGCCCAACTCCATGGTACCTAACAACAGCAAGAGAAAACTATCTCAGTTGTTCCTTATAATATTTAGGTAGAATTCTGGGGAGAAGAATGTCTAGGTCCAAGTGTGTGAGACCTTTCTAGGATGACCCCCAGCCCCGTAGCCTCTACTTCAAAGGACTTTTCTCTCTATCACCCACATCCTCTTACCTAGCTGTGCCAAAAAGTTCCCCTTAGCAACCTCTTCTCATATCTCTGACTCCCACACATTTTCTCCTTTCTCCTGGCTATAGTTGTGGGTTTACCATGAAATCAACACAGCTGAAACAGCAGAGCCCTTCATACTTCCCTTCCAAAACTGCAACTGGGGTTGGATGGGGGTGGAGGGGGGGTTGGTTTGTTCTGTTTGGTTTTGTGCTACCAGGGAGTTGAACCCAGAGTCTGACACATACTTTGCAAGTGCTCTGTCATTGGGCTGCACCCCTAGCTGATTATATCTACTTTATTTGGAGACAGAGTCTTTGTAAGTTACATAGGCTTCCTCTGGCCTTGAACTCGCAATGCTCCTGCCTCCACTTCTGAAGTTGCTGAGATTACCAGCGTGTGCCGTTGTGCCTGGCTGTTTGTTTTTTGGTTTTATTTTTTGACTGGAGATTTGAATGCAGGTCTGCACCCACAACCCCTGTTTTATTTTTTATTTTAAGAAAGGATCTCACTAAGTTGCACAGGCTGCCTCTAACGTCGAATTCGTGATCCTAAATCATTGGATTACAGACATGCACTGGGACACCCTGTTCAAAATTGTTTCTTCTTAAACAGTCCCCACTTCCCCAAACAAAACTTGTGTAAACTTCAGGCTCCACTAAATTTGGATCCACTCCTACCATGGAATCCCATGGATGGGTAAGATATACCTTCCACCAGGAGATCACCTGTGAGCATCCTATCTGCCCTTTGGGGATGCATGTATTGTTATATTTTGCATGTGTTGCCACAGACATTGTATTTTGCTTGATTAGCCTTCCCAAACTTGTTATATGTTTCCTAAGAAAAGAAGTTTTATCCTCTTTGGTTCTAGGAACATAGCGTGGATAAATATGCATGAACTGATGAATAGTGTCTGGATTTAAGTAATTAAGAAAGTTAGTGGTAGAGCCAGGACTAAAATTTTGCCTTCATTATTTCCCCATCCCTAACTCATCTTCTCTCATCTGCATAATTAGGCACACACAAACTTTCGTCTTAGATATTTAGGGATATATTTGCTACATCAAGTGAAAATCGAACAAGTTTAACTTGACATCTCAGGCTTTATAAAACATATTGCTGTGTTAAGCCACTGAAGGCACCTTAATAAAAAAAAACAGAGTTTTAGATATAAATAAGCTATACATAAACTTGGCAGTCTCAGAAACAAGTAGAAATTGGACTTAATATTTCCACCTGCAAACAATTCATGTCTACATACAATACAAATCATGTCTACAAAAGGAAACAAGGCAAAGTTTTTCATATTGAAAAGCTGTCCTCAGAATACATTTTAGATCTTCAAAAACTTAAGGAGTGATTCATGCATAAGCATTCTTTGTTCAGAAAAGAACAATATCTCTGAATCATTAACAAGTTTAATAGAAATAAATACCATTTCTTGGGTAATTAATAAGTGTGAGCCCTTTTCAGTTTTCTAATGCATGGATTTATTTTAGCTTCTTGGTGGCTCTTTGAGTACGTACAGTTGTTATTTCCATTTCACAGTCTTTGAGATGGTAAGTCAAGTGTCCAAGGTCACCCAGTCAGGAAGAGACTAAGCCAGGACTGGCACTCACTGCTTGGCCTCCACACCAGACGACTCCTTCCCCACTAAGATGCGCTCACTACCTTTCTGTTTGGGCAACTCAGCTTTTCAAAAGCCTACCTTTAGAACAAGAACAAATCAGTGTGCCTGAAAGTGAATCAAACCATGCTTTGAGCCACACAAAGTAGTACTGACACTATTCAAAAAGATTGTACTGTTACAGTTA